>WYDI02017274.1:0-10907 GCA_009867235.2 Psittacus erithacus
CTGAAAGTTAGAAACACAGTGCTGCGCCAGCCACTAAGAAGGAGAAAAAATGACTGCTACTGCTGAACCCATGACAGGTTCCTGCCCTGATACTCAGAGCCCTTTTCCTGTGACCATCATCTCTCCTGATGGGCACCTTCTGCAACAATAGCTAATCAGTGCAAAAGGCTCACACTAGCAACAAAACTTTTACAGAAGCTGAGCTGCGTGACAACAGGGACCTCCCTTGCATGCCAAGAATGGCAAAAAATCTTACCTTGCTCAGAAATATGAGTGTAGCCCTTTCCAAAATATTTGTCACACACAAGACACCCAGCCATGTACCCACTAAGCAGACAAGAATTAAATGTGCACCGTGATCTTTGCAGATCCCTTTCAACTCAGGATACTCTGTGAATGTGAGCTTTCTAAAGCAAGATTCCCTAAGATATGAATTTAAGCCTATCCTGAAATAATCTCTATGTTTTCAACCATAACACTTCTAACTGGTCCTCTATAATGAGAAAAACAAAAAAAACAGCAAAAAACTATGAATCAACCAACCAAAAAAATCCATCAGTGGTAATTATAATACTTTTTGTTTTCATTACAAATTATGAAAACTGCTTTTAGATATTAACTATTCACCTGAAATAACCAGACGCAAACGCCTGGCTTCCTATTTCACTTCATAAAATTAAGCGTCTGCACTCTGCCTATCCATCTTGAAGAAACTGAAGGTGAAACTCACTTTTATTTTGTGTTGTCAATAAACCCATTCAGAAACATAAATATTAGAAATACTCTACAAACCCATTCAGAAGCATAAACATTAGAAATACTCTACTGTGCAATCTGAGGATATTCAGTTTCATATCTGCAGCATCACCAGAAACCCACTCTACATTTGGCCTGTGCCACACTGTGTGCCCACTCCTACAGCATAAAACAAAATAATGCTGCAGTATAAGACAGAACAACCAATTCAGTCATTCTTTAGGAAAAATATGTTTAAACTGAGCCATATTATGTATCTTTCTAAGTAGTAGGACAAAGAATACTGATGGATCCCATTAGTGCAAACTATTTTGCAACTTGTATTCTATGTATCAAAAAATTTACTCTGATATGAGAAACAGCTATTTCTTCTCATTTCTGCTATGAAAGCATAATAATCTAGCAAGATGGTGCAGTATGGCAAGATAAGGGTCTACAGATTGGTCCTTATTTCACATATTTTTCTAATTTCTATTTATGTACTTCTTTAAGTGTTTTCGTATTTCAGTATGGTTCCAGAAAAAAAAATCTATATATAGTCATAAATGCTCTCCCAACACAAATTCTAGAATGGCACTGGGAAATCCAGACTTTTGCTGACTCAACAACCATGGTGATATCCCAGAAAAACATTTTGATTTACTACTAGTTATTTTTTTTAAGTCTTATTACTTCACAAATGTATACAATATCAATGAACTATAAACATCAAGAAGAAAATCAGGCTGAAGTCTTCAGCCTGAAAGTAGGAACTTCTGCACCCATTTAGAGCAGAGAGAAAGTTAAACACTTTGGGGAAAACAGTGCAGTACAAACTCACTTGGGATGGCAAGAACTAAAAGACATACTGAGGGAAGTTTGGGCACCTACCTCTAATCAGATAGATAATTCCTCTTCTCTGCACAAGGACTGCAGCATTGCATGCTCTTCTGAAGTGTTTTTCCATTGCCAAAAGCTAGAGGAAAAAAAGGCTTACAGTGAAACATCAAGGCTCAGCAATTTAGACCAAATTTCAGCAGAAGAAAATATAGTGTTGGGATCCCTCTGGTACTTCTTCGAGAAGAAGGTCTTGCGCACAGATCTGCCATGTTCTATTATGGTCTTTTGGGGTGGGGAATATGGACACAGTTACAAAATTTTGTCTTTATGTAGCTTTCATGCAGACTCCATTTGACTTTCGCAGCCCTCAAACACATCTCAAACACAGTAACAGTAAATCCGAGAACGCTGACTCAGACCATAGGACTAAGCGTTGTAAGTAGTTCATTCTTTGCGGCAACATGGACGTTGCTTGGCAGCAGTTTTGTAGATGTGCACTAAATGATGGCTTAGGCATCTGAAAAAATACCCTTTTTGGAGATTAGTACTAAATCTCTCATGCTAACTATGTGAAGAAGAATCCGGATTTCATTTGCTGTGGTTCTTCCTTTGATTTCAGAAAAAAAATAACCATCATCTGATGCATTATATTTAAATACCTTTTGCAAGAGACAGATACAAAAGTAATAAAACAACCCAAGTCTGAAGCAACTTCCTGGAACTGGCTTTTCAGCACATTAAGGAGTAAGTCAGATGAAGTATTGCAGTAGTGAGTTGTTCTATGCATGTTAAACAAGACAGGCTAACATTGAATTCCTTGTAACTTAAGTGGAAATGTGAGTACTAATGAGCATCATCAATGTAAGGATGGGAGTCTGTTCTTGATGGAAGAAGTAGTGTAAAATATAATTTGTCATTTGTTTTGGAAAGCATTGACCTAGTAACTTGGTGGGAAAATTCAATAAAAAACCAATGCACAATGAGATCATGTTCTTAGAAGAAACATTTCTATACACATGTACACATGCACACAAATTTTTAGCTGGTTTGCTAGGGGACTAAAGTCTAAATAATCCCTGAAGACCATTGAATGGTTAGTTGATTTGGAATAGCTTGTAGTCTTTATGAAATTTCTGAACTTGTTTCCTTCTACCTCTTTTCTACCTTTCCTTGCTGAAGCAGACCCATACAAAAGAGAACAGTAATAACATCTTTAAACATTTATACATACATTTAACCTCCAGGACAAATCCCATTACTTCAGGGGTTCAGTGGAATTTCCTGTCATTTCACTACGGACTAATTCTGGTATAATACATTTATATAGATTTAGACTGTTAAAAGTTTGTATGGTGCTGGCCTTCTAACAGTATACATTTCTGTCTGCAATAGCACAAAGATATATTGTACTCAGAGTATACATTTACTTCCAGTGAGTGCCTCTCCATACCTTTTGCCTGGTCCCAATCAACCTGCTTACACAGTAGCCATTGCTGCAGTATCAAAGCATCGTTCTTTGATGCCAGTACTGCCTGTCTCATCACCTTTCTTCTTCCACTAGGTGCTGCAACTGAGCCTTCATTAGGTATGCAACATGCATCAGCTATTTTAATACACTGTATTTAATTTCAGTATTTACTATTTTTTAAACACATGTAGATGGAAAGATAAGCAGCAAAAAGAGGCTGACTGCTGTCATGTGAGAATGATGAATGCTGCTTGATGAAAGAGGGATGAGGAGATGAGTGATGAGTGATGATGAACAACAGGAAACCTTTAGCCAACTTTCCAGTACTAACAGCTTGCTTATCCTTGCACTACAGCATTTTAAAGAGTGTCTTAAGAACATAAATCCATTCATTTTACTTGTTAAGAAACTGAAATGCAGACAGAGAAGGAGCTTTACCCAAAATGGGACAGTTCAGTGCTCTCCCTACTGTCTGAGACTGAGAAGTCACTATGAGAGCTAAAATACCAACAAATTCTACCTTAGATGGAGTAATATTCTTAACACAGCTGTACGGGTTTTAGATAAAATAGAGTTAATTTTCTTTATTGTATTTAGTATGGGCCTGTGTTTTGAAAACAGTGTCAGCCACAGGGATTTTTTAGTTACTGCTGAGCAGCGCTTACACAGAGCCAAGGTCTTTTCTGTTCCTCACAAACCTCACCATAGAGCAGACTGGGGGTGCACAAGGAGTTAGGTGGGGACACAGCCAGGACAGCTGACCCCAACTGATCAGAGGGATATTCCACTCCATATGGCATCATGCTCAGCATGTAAAGCTGGGAGGGGAAGAAGGAAGGGGAGGACATTAGGAGTTATAGCATTTTATCTTCCCAAGTAACTGCTACACATGATGAAGCCCTGCTTTCCTGGGGATGGCTGAACACCTGCCTGCTGATGGGAAGCGGTGAATGAATTCCTTGTTTTGCTTTGTTTGCATGCACGGCCTTTGCTTTACTTATTAAACTGTCTTTTTCTGAACCCAAATCATGCTTAACAAACCTGTTCACCTTCTAAGACCAAGTAACCTGCTCAGTTGATGCCAAGCAAGTGGTGGACGTTGCCTATATGGATTTCTCCAAGGTATTTTGTATGGTTTTCCATAGCATCTTCCTAGTGAAAGTGACACATTACGGTTTTGATGAGTGGTCTGTGTGGTAGGTGGGAACTGACTCACTGGTCACACAAAGAGGATGATTGTGAATAACCTGTCATCAGTGGGGTCCCCCAGTTATATGGGCCCAGTGCTGTTCAATATCTTCATAAGTGATCTGGATGATGAAGTCAAATGTATCCTTATGAAGTTTGACAATAATACTAAACTGAGCGGGGAAGTGGACACTTTGGAAGGGAGAGCCACCCTGTAGGATGACCTGGATAGGCTGGAAGAGCAGGATAACAAGAGCCGTATAAAGCTCAACAAGGACAAGCCTAAGGTCTTGCACCTAGGTAAATATAATCCCAGACTGCAGCACAGTCTGGGATCTACCTGCTTGGGGAGCAGCTCTGTCAAATGGACCTGAGGGTCCTAGTGGACCACAAGCTTAGTATGAATGAACAGTGTGCAGCTGCAGCAAAGAGAGCCAACTGGATGCTGGGTTACATCAACAGGGGCACCACCAGCAGAGATGAAGATGTAATTATCCCACTTTACTCAGCACTCGTCAGGCAATACCTGAAATATTGTGTTCAGTTTTGGTCCCTGCTATTAAGAAAAGATGTGGAGAGGGTCCAGAAGCAGGCCACAAGGACAATCAGACATCCGGGAGGCCTGCTGTATGAGGAAAGTCTGGGAGAGCTGAGCTTGTTCAGCCTAGAGAAGAGAAGGCTCTGGGGACACCCTGTCACCATGTTCCAGTATATAGAGGGCAGCTACAAAGAAGACTGAGATTTCTTTTTTACAAGGAGTCACACAGAAAAGACAAGGGGCGATGACACAAGTTAGTCCTGAGGACATTCCAACTGGACACAAGAGGAAAATTTTTCACAATGAAAGTAATCAGCCAATGCAACAATCTCTCAAGGAAGTGGTGGATGGTGGATTCCCCAGCAATGGACAGTTTTAAGGTTCAGCTTAACATCTAGTCTAGGTCATGCTTGCCTAGAAAGGTTGGACCAGATGATCTCTGAGTTCTCTTCCAACCTGGTATTCTACTCACAAGAGATTCAACTCACAAGTTTTCTCACTTTTACTCTTCCAGTTCTCTCCACCATCACACCAGTGTGGGAGTGAGCAAGTGGCTGTGTGGGACTTAGTTGCCAGGTGGGATTAAATCACAACAATGACCCTCACTTTTCACATCTCTCACCCATCCCTCATTTTCAAAATGGCTTTTCTCTTCCTTTCGATAGTCTCGTTTTGCCTTTTCAACTAATGCAAATGAAACAGAACTAAACCAATTTTATGCAAACATCGGTAAGGGAGATAAATTATCTGGAAAAAAAAAAAAACTTTGCTGAATGAGCCCTACGAGCGCTAACAGGACATATTTGCAGCATGCTCCACTACTGTAAGCAGAACCAAACTGAATTCTCCCTTTGCTGTATTTAATGATGATCAGAAAAGAAGGGAAGAGGATCAACTGGCAAAAGTGGATTTCCCTCGCATTCCCCAGCCACTGATACATTTTTTAGATACTTTCTTCCACAGCAGGAACAAGGGCAAAAGTGAACCTCTCTGTCCAGGAGTCTGGCATCAGAGACATTTTGCTGTCCACTTGCCTATTCCTAAGGCCAGCCTTGCTAGAAACTGTTGCAAAAATCCTGGCTCGTAATACCTGACCATTCCTCTTAGATGTTCCAACAGTAGGTTTGGATATGTCTTCCTAAGGTAGGTGTGCTCCTCTGCACAGCTCCCTGGTATGATCCTGGTCCATATGCAGGACCATACTCAAACATGACATGGCTTCTTTCTGGTCCATCTGTGTGTGCTTCTTCCCATAGAAACCTGTATTTGAAAGAAGACAGAAAGATGACCTTTTCATTCCTGGATCTTGCTCTAACGTGTTTGAATGCAGGATTTGGACTTACAAACTGGTCTTGCACTTTAAATACACCACTAGTAAACATGAGGAGCTTTAATAGCTTTAATAGAGCAAAATGGTGTCTCTACTCACAGCCTCCGAAACCCTTTCCAAGCTTGAACTGACAAGACACATGTTGTCCCTTGGCTCTTCTCACAAAAGGTTGTCCTCATCTGAAGTTGTGTTCTCCTGAGTTGGTGGGGCAGAAGGTCTGGGGCACAGTGTATGGCAAAAAGCATACCATGGAGGTTGGGTCCTGCAGACTATGCTTAATTGGGCACATTTTGAAGGCCCTTGGCATTCTAAATATAAATCTGCATCTCCAAAGATGTGGGTCCTGTTGAAAAGTCCACAACAGTTTTAAGTCCTGTTGACAAAATGCCTCTAAAACTTTCAGCAAAGATTTCTTAAAATAAACAAGATTCAGACAGCTATCCTCTTGCAAGTCTTCTTTACAGGCAAGTCTTATGAGGTTTTCCTGATTTTATTAACCTTTATCTTTGGTGATAGTATACCTGACTAAAGGGTAGAGAAATAAAGAAAGGAGTAAATACCTCCAATTTTTGTCCCACTGCTTGAATTAGTTTCTCACAGCCAAACTATTTCATTTCAACAGAGTCTGTTCAGTTCTAATAAAAGAACTTTTATTCTTTAAAATAGTTGACTATTAAATTCCTTTTTCTGCAACAACAGTGTAGAATATTTTACTGGTTTGCATATCTGAGAGCTATCTCTCCATATAAAAAAACAGTTGTCTGTTTGTACATATACATGTGTATGTATGTACAAGAATTAGAAAGCTGCAGCTTTGGATAACAGCTTTATGTGGTCTTGAATTAGTAGATTTAAAACTTTTGCACATAAATATCATGTGGGCATTGTGATATTAAATATTTAATACATTCGAGAAACAGCTACTGCTAAAATGAATAGCATATAAAGAAAAATATATGAAGTTACAGCTCAAACATAAAGTCATTACTTCCTGTCATTAGGCATGGTTGCTTTGTACCTCAAATGCAGTATATCACACTTGTATTTTCAAAATCGGCTTTATTCTTATCATAGGGCTACTAAGAAGAGGGAGGTAAAAGTACGTGATAGCTATCCAGAGGTTTTATCCACACCTGTATTCTTGCGTTAAAGTTGGTTTTGTTTCAAATGCATTAAAAAAATAGAAATTAAAGGAAATACTTTATTTTCAGCCTTGAAAAACTGTGTCCTCAAAAAAAAAAAATAAAAAATTAAACTAAGCAAAATACATACCTAATTACTTACATAATGCAAACTGTTCTGTAGCCAGAAAAGGAGCTTATTTCCTCAAGGCACATCAGAATAAAAATATTTTTTTAAATGAACTTGTAATCAGTATAGCATTCCTGTCTAAAAGAAGTCAGCTGGTTTTTGTTTATAGTTTCCACAAAGAGTTGTTTTCATCAAAGGCTCCTCAACATGTAGAAACAGGCAGTACAGCAGATACTAGTGAATATTCATATTACATTTAAATTTTGAAATAAAAAAAGAGCTTTGGTTATGCATTTCTTCATGCCAGAAATCACCCCTATGCTCTTCCTCTGAGCCTCCCCTTCCCAGCCCTCCGAACGAGGCAATGGTTTTCACTGCCTCAGGGAGCACTTGCTGCATGTATATGAGTAGCCACCACCCAGAGTATTACAAACTGGTTCCATTTCAGTATTACGAACTCATTCCAGTATTAGGAACTGGTACTACAGGCCATTTAAAAGACAGAGTGACACAACAACTTATCTATCAGAGAGGGATTAGTAAAAACTGTGCAATGCTGTGTATTCCCTCTCAGGTATTAGGAAGACTGACATAAATACTTTAAAAGTTCATTTATCTGGGACTTCATAAACCAGACCACTGTTATTTTCCCTGTACTGTCCATCCAAACGACACTGGAAAGAAACTATAGTAATAACCTATGGTCGGATATTTTTCCACTATACAATCTAAACATTATGCTATACTGCCTCAAGCCTTATTTTGGATGGTGTCAAATATTACACTTTGGCCTAACAGGGACAGAAGAGGCAGTAGAGATGTTCGATGTGAATAAGCAGGGATGAAGTTAATTACATGTTTTGTTTGATCTGCAGATCTTACTGAAATTTCCTCTTTTACTTCTTGCAAGTCAAAATGGATTATGCGCTGCACTGTGATTTGATGAAGACTCAGACCACAGCAAGGCTGGCCAGCTCAGGTAGCCAGCACTGTTTTAAGCAGACAACTGCCATGAGTGCCCTGTATTTCCAGGGCAGAACTGGGTCAGACAGTGGGATCTTTCCCAAAGTCAGTGCTTTCCTCCTTTAATTCTCCCTAGCCTTCAAACACGACCTAGTCAATATTCGTAGTTGTGTTTCCCTGTACTTCCATCTCCTGTAGTTGCTGCTCAAGGAGTAAGTGACATTGCTTCCTCTTCCTTTGCTCAGAATTCCCCCCAAAGCTGCATTTTCTTAAACCTGTCTCTTACCTTCTTACCTAGCTTTGGGTTCTGTTATTCCAACCTCCTCTCTTGGTTCACCAAGTTTCCCCTTGATCTCCACTCCATAACGGTTTCAAAGTGTAGTTACAGGCATTAGGTGGTGACTGCAGAAAGCGATCATTTGCCCAGAGGTAGGACACTTGTCCCAAGGAAGAGGCAACTTCTACTTAAGGTGTCAGAGAATTTAGTATCCAATTACAGGGGGCCGTCTCTCAATTTTCCTCTATTTCTTTCCCTGAGAAGAGGCAGAAAGGACATCTCGCCCTCTGTCTTTTCAAACAGAAGGATGATAATCAGCAGTTCTGCTGCTCCTCCCTAAAAGTACTTACTTGAACAGAGGTACAGCACTGGCTGGGCTGATTTTTTTCAAATGTGTTAGTATGTGTGCACTGTGCTGTGTAAGCACTCTACAAAACAGATAAACCAAGATACAGAAAATGTTCACTAACTTGCTCAAGGCCATATGGCAATTCAATAACAATGCTGGGAATTAAAAACCAGGTTGAAGTTTTTCAAACAGAAATACTTCCTCAGAGGAAAAGAAGGCGTTTACCAACACTCCTGGGGAAAGTGAAAAATTGTGAGCTCTTGAAGCTCTTCATTTTTGCAAAGTAGTTCCTGAGAAATGATTGACTTAAAAAAATGGCTTGTTCCAGAACTCAAAATTATTACCTAAAAGTGAAAATATATTGATAATCAGTTCAGCAGTATTGATAAATTAATTTAAGCAACAACTCAGTCAAATACTGAAGACAGCACAATATGAACATCTTGAAGTTTTCATGGAAATACTTTGCTGTTATTGGTGGGTTGTGCTTTTTTTTATTTTCCTGAGAAAATGGCCCAAAACCACAGAGGTCACCTTGTGGCTTGACTCAAGAAGAGGATGCGGGAATGTTTTTCCTCTGGATGCACATGTGGCCTCAGCAATGGTGGCTGGAGTTTGTCCTGTCCCAGCCCCCACGCCAGTCTCAGTTTCCAGTTTCTACCCTATACACAAGCTCAGACATTCTTCACCTCCCTCATCCAATTTTTAACAAAAAATCCATAATCCTTCATCTTCGCCATGGCTACTTCACCAACAATAAGTCTGGGAAACAGGCTCTACCTATATTGAGTGTATTTACACAAGGATGAACAACCATAACCAGAACAACAAGCAGCAGGTTTTCCCCTGCTGGGGCAGCATGTGTGTTTGCTTGAGAGAGAGAACATACCACAGCATCTTCTTTTCTTTTGGGGTGCCTCAAGAGGCCCACTCCTTTATGAAGCTGACACCTTCACCCAGTCAGAAGAGGCTGTTCCAGACAGATGTTTGACAGGCACAGCCACAGCTGTAGAGCTGTCAGCTGTCAGGGAAAAACTCTGCCTCTGATCCTCTCCAGTAAGGGAGAGAAGCTGGTCCCTTCTGATGTGATTTCCCTCCAGCATGAGAAGAGATCTAGCTCCCTGGTAAAACTAATGAGAACACTTTGTGGAGGACTGATGGTGATTTAGAGCTTGCATTTCTACCGTAGTAACATGTAAATAAAGCCAGAGCCTTGATGTTTCTCCAGTTTTGTATATTAACAAAAGCTCTGGGAGCTTATCAATTTTAAAGAAACGCCTTTTTTCCTTTTTTAAAAGGTAGCAAACCTTTTAAAGTTACAGCACATTTAGTTACATTTTAAATTAGGACTTTTATACAGCATTCTTAATCAACTATAGTTGTAGTAACAGACTTAATCCGTTTAAAGTATGAAACAGATGCATTCTTTACATTTGGAAATAAATTACTGAACAAGCTTTATAGCAAATATAATTCAGTTCAACACTATGGCTTAATGAAGAAGTAGCAAAAGAAATAAATTAAACATTCTCCAGTTAATTTGCAAAGAAAAATATACACATTTTGCAAAGGTAGTCTCATCACTGACGCACAAACACTTTCTGATAAGCTTCACTCTGTGAATTATACTTCGACAATTATGACGGCCATTTCTTTTCCTTTCAGTGTAGACTTTACTGTATGTTGCTGTGCTTTAGCGTCTCACACATGGATTGTTGCAGTCCCCTCCCAGCAGTGCTCTGACAACCACTCAGAAAGGTCACACCTCCATCCTGGGCTGAACCCTTCTATCCTTGTCATCTGCACCATGTAACAAGTGGTCTGCAATGCCCGGAGCTATTCAGGCTATGCTCATGTAAGAGGAGACCACCCTGCCCATTTTGCTGGCATGTCTGTTGTCATGGGTTCAGCAGTAGCAGTCATTTTTTCTCCTTCTTAGTGGCTGGTGCAGCGCTGTGTTTCTAACTT
>WYDI02017275.1:0-20339 GCA_009867235.2 Psittacus erithacus
CTGCCCATGGCAGGGGGGTTGGAACTAGATGATCTTAAGGTCCTTTCCAACCCTAACTATTCTATGATTCTATGAACTTCCTTCCATAGCCCATCTTCTTCCTTTTACTTTGAAAAGGAGCTGTAAATTCAGAGGCTGCTATGATTCTGAGCTAACACATGCCCAGCATTGAGAGCTACCACATTACTGCAGAAAAGCCTGAAGGAAAGTATGCTTCTCCTGCATCACACAACGCTTGTGGCTAGATGTAACCATGACACAGAAATAACCTGCCCCCTGCAATGTGACACACAGCATGCTCTGCACAGCGAACACAGAGGACTACTGCTGCTCTAGGCTTTGCCTGCTATAGCCAAGTAGAGTATTTCAGGATGTTGTAAGACTGAAAATCAAAGCAGATAGATATCTCCATCTCAGTAATATCACTTGAATCAGGAATTACATCAGAGATGCTGGTTCTCAGGAGAGTCATTTGCAGGATGATGGTGAGAATCTGGTTGATAGGCATTCTCCCATTATGAAAAACCCTTCAGTAAGGGCACTGTCGTTCTGTACCATAAAGGTCAGCACCAGAAAAAGACACTTCAGGAAATCTTGTGACAAATGGCAATCCTGCCCCAATATTATCTTATCCAGCCATCAGCCAGAGATGTCTCAAGTAGTAAATGCAATAGAAAAATAACAAATTCTGTTTTAGGAGGAGTAGCTTTCTGGCCAACAGTCTACCAAAGTTCAGCTACAACTCTTCACAGACACATATATTAAGCTTAATTAAAAAACAAATATACAGTCTGGTTTATTTGAACTACATTTGGTGACATATTGCCAGCCCACAGACTTTTCCTCCCCTACACCAAGCTCAGACTTTGGCATATGTAATACTTCATTTTATGCAAATGCATCTTCCTACGGGATAAGGATCATTTCATTAAATTATCATTAGTTTTAATTACCACGCTATCTCAACTCTGGATACGTTGCCCAGCCCTAAAGATACATTTTGTTTCAAACTGCAAAGAAGTGTCTCTTTTCTGGACTGTTTTTAAAAGCCATGGCATTTATTTAAACCTAACAACAACCAGTATAAAGGGAAAGCTAAATCACACCACTGAAATGGTAAAGACCAAGACTTTTGGTGACACTGGTATCTGAAGCCTCTCCCTCACTGTTCTTGCTTGCCCGAAGTATTCTGCAATGGTGAGATAAGCATCACTGCCTGAATCACTGAAAATAAAAAGACAAGGCATCAGACCCAGTGCATAACACACCACTACCAAGTAGATACAGATCTACTGCTGGCATGGAAGGACACATGCCTACTGTGTAATTAACTCAGATTATAGCCTTAACCCAGATGACCTGAACATGAAAATGTGTGGCTAGGTTTGGAGTTACTTTAATCCAGGCATGGGCTAGATCTGGGACCTCACTTTTGCTCCAGCTATTTCATGTTAAGATGCAACTAAGTTTAAAACTAACCCAAAAAATTTATTAAACATTTGTCAGTCCATCAAGGTTTGTGCTACAATCCTCCCCATCCTTCTAGAAACATATTTCCTTACTGACAAGAGTGACTGAAAAAGCTATATGATGCCCTGGTACTGCACAGCCTTGGGCTACATCCTATGCAGGCAGGTGACTGCAGCGACGGAGCACATTGGAACGGGGCACAGGGAGTGTTTGGTTGAAAACCTCACACGTGTATGGCCATAGTGTGTAGTGTGGACCTTGCTCAAGTGGCCAGCACTCTCAAGTGCCTAGAGAAGCAATTCTGCTGTCACCAGCATACCTGTCTTTATGGAGACAACTTTCATAAAGAGAGTGCAAACTGCACTTACTTCTCTCTCTCAAGCCTGGTGGGAAAAGTGCTATTGCCAGCAATTCAAGCTCACTGTGGAATGAACTTCTAATATTTTAAACTGGCAAATACTGAGCAAGCCAGAAATCCTCCCCAGTGGGGACCCTGGCACAACTGAGAGTTAATAAAACGGGAAGGGAGAAATGTGCACACACCTGCAGACACTTAGAAGAAAAACAGTGCCTGTCAAGCTCTACACCCAGATTTAACAGGTAGGCAGGGCATCTGCACTCACACACTGGAACATTTTGTCTGTTCTTTTTCCTAAGAATGAGCATGAATTCCACTGGAGAGCGCTTTAGTTTTGTACATCTGTTCAACCTAGAATTAGGTGGCCTCAGGTTCTCTTACAAATAACCTTGTTTGATGCTTGCATCCACTGAACTAGAGCAGATGTTCTCTAATCATGTTTTATTTCTGATTAGGGTGAGAAGTGAGCTGCAGTATGAGAAGAGCTGTTTCCAGCACTGGTGACACCTGGAACTGAGGACGAACAACCAAAACTGCTTCATTTGCTGTTTAGTATACTCTTTTAGCATTTTATTTGGTATGGACAGAGAAAACATGATGGTTTTGCTTGTGCGTTTGGTTTTTTTAAATCTTTCTCTCTGTCTGTCCTCCTCAAAGTCTAACTGCTACAGTCACGCCCTGACAGGAAAATTCTGACATTTGAATATCTGTTCTCTCACCTGTAATAATAGCTATTATGTTCTATCAAATAATATGTTGAATAATTAGGTTTTAAATAGCTTCACAGAAAACCCCAAACCAACCCCTGTTTAAGTTTTAATTACTGACTTCTTTTGCAATATCCCTTTCAAAAATCAGTGTGAGGACTAGCAATTTATTCTCATTATTATTAATGTAACCCCATTACACAGCCTCAATTTCCTATTCCTTTGAATCTGCCTTCTCTCACTCATGTTCCCTGCCTCCTTTTTAAGGGAAACAGATGAGTATCCTCCCAGAAAGGATCCCTGGTCCATCTTACATTCATAGATGATGTAGCCAGAATGAAAAAGGGAAGGCAGAGAAAAGAGAGAAGAACAACAAAAAGTCAGAACACTGAAATTTTTCCGCAACATCATTCCACATCAGAAGACAGCGAACTCGCAGATCTGACCCACAAATGTTGGTTAGAATCAAATCAGCCGGATGAGAAGTGCTGGAGGTAAACCAGGATGGCATGAGTAATTCCATTCACCTTTTCTAAAAAAAACAAACTACCCTACTTCACTCACACCACAGGTAACTCAAAGCAGAGCTACGCACCACAATTATCACCTCACATGTAGCACAGAAATGAGATCTGGGACCCACAAAGAGAAATTACATACTTCTAAAACGAACACTGTAATCCTCCTGCTTCTTAAAATCAGTACATGCTCCTTCCCACTCTGATGCCCTAGCATAATGCAGGCTCTGCAGGGGTCCCAGGGAGCAGGCAGGCTGCCCTTTCTGGGGACAGAAGGAGCTGGGTACCAAAACCCCCACCATCCTTTACAGAAGACAGGTCTCACTTCTCCAGAGCTTTCTGAGCATTCCTGCCTTGCTGTTCTGTGCCCTGTAATTTTCTTCACTCCGGAGGTTTATTATAAGGTCTGAATTAGGTTCTACAGATGTCTCTGACTGTAATAGGTCTAACAAGCTGCAGTTTTGTCTGTGCAGAAACAAAATTCACAGCAGTTCCCGCTACAGTGATTTTACAATCTTATTTTTCAACTTGAAGCAGAGTGTGCAGGAATAAACTCAGAGACATGAAGATGATCAATCAGGCTGACAGTCTGGTAGGTTGGGCAACAATGACGTCCATTATTTGACACAACCACCTAAGGCAAAACTGGGATTTGTGCAAGTAGCTCATTTCTGAGAATTATGCTGAAACATCTTCCTAATTAAATCAGTCCTGAGATCCCAGTAAGACTTTCTGGCAGATGCTTGCTGCTTATGCTCTTTCAGAGCTCAGCTCCACCACTCACTCCCATCTCACTGATGGATGAATTTGCTTAGCACAAGCTTGCACCTATACTAATTTTTGCATCTGTGTTTTGCTATACTAATACCTACAAGGTAGATGTGATAGATACCCTGGAAGTTATTTTTCATAACTTTACACTGTCCACATAGCCCCCATCCCCTTCAGCACAGATCTATTTTCTTGTCTGGTGGTTTTTTTAAGCTCAAATGCACCTGGACTTCTCTGTGAGCAGAATATTTCAGTGCAGAAAGAGAACTGTGGGTTGGCTGTTTTTTTCTTGGTTTAAGATACCTGGATTCAGAAGACTGACTACAGCACAGGTTTTATCAGCCTGTAGAACTCTGCTTCACATACTAACAGTTCATTTATGCTTTTTTTCTTCCCAGCTAGAAAATACACCTTCTCTCAATAACCACACAACTAGTTCTTTAATACTACTTGGTGCATCAGTTTTAATAGTCTCAAGCATTTCTACAAAATGGCTGTGAAATCCAAACTGTAAAGGACTGAAGAACTCAACTCTATGCTCATGCTCACAGCACAATTACAGACTGTTACAATATTTAATCTAAACATTTCTAAGGCGTGCCACTGTAAAGGCACAGTACCAACCCTTTGCATTTCACTGTCAACTGAAGAATTAAGGATTCTTAGCCCTCTTTAGATTTGTCTAGATATTGGAGAAATAATAAACAAAGCTGTGAGATGATTGAAATGATGTCGTAAAATCAGGATCTAAATAGGTCTGGGAACTCTCATTCTAATCTATGCTTTTCTATTCAATTTTGGCTTGCTCTGAGCAAATCCCTCACGAACTACATGTCAAGATATTTCTATAATGATTGAGTGAACAAGTATTATTTATGGCAAGATTTATATAACTACCTACACGTAGGAAGCTCAGCACAGTGTATTTTTAGCATCACATACTGCAGGCTTCAAAATAATGACGAAATTGAATGTTTAAAGAAACCAGGTCATGGCTCAGAATTCATCTTTCACTAAACGCTGTTTCAAAGTGTTTTCTCTGTACACAGTTACAATTAAAAGCTATGTGGACACCATGGAATCCTAACTGTTTTTCCCTAACACTGTTGGCTCATTTGTATTACAGTGGCATTGGAAGCTGGATATTTTGAGCACTGTCCAAAACACATGGTAGGAGGTAGCATCTCCCTTGGAGAAATTTCAAACCAAATAAATAGGACTGATGAAGGTGTGAAATGAAGAAACAAGGGGATGAAGAGATTAATACCTACACAGGCACCATCTGAAAAACTTGGAATAGGATGAAGCCCTTCAAGGAACAACACGGGAATTCTTGTATAGGTTTGTCTTTAGCAACTTTACATCTCTGTCTCTATACCTCACTGGCTGACACAATACCCTTGCTCTAATGGAGATAATGGTAGTGAAGGTCCTAGATTAATACTATGTGCCCTACAGCCACTAAAACCACACATCAACAGCTTAGTCTTTAGAAGTTGCAGTACATGGTGTATACAGCAGGGAAAAAATATAAAAATCACACCACCAAACCAGAAAATGCTTTGAAAAACTCAGGATTTGTTTTTAAGTCAAAAAAGAAGAGAAAAGGAAGCCTGCTTTCATTTGGGTTTAAAAGAAAACAAACTTCCCTATAAGCCTGAACAAACAGTCAGTGCATGTGGGTCTACTTTTAAAAATGGAAGAATTAATTTTCCTATAAAGGCTAACTAAGTATGAAAAGTTATTAAAATAAATTCTCTTGGACAAAATAACATGAAAAACAAAGACTGCATGAGTGCACAGAAGGAAAATGGATCAAAACCAGCTGCATATGACAAGACACATTAAATTCAGTATGAAATGCATTTGTTTTACTCTTCAGTTCCAGACAGCCTTTTACGTTCACTGCAACTAAACTAACACTAATGAGCTAATGCAATGTACTAACTTATATGGTTAAAAATATACCTAAAATTTGGTATGTTTCTATTTGGGCAATAAATATTGTTTAAGGATTCTTTTCTATTCCTAAAACAGAAGGAAAGAAAATAATGTGGTTGTGATAGAGAATTATGACTGTTCTTTTTTCCTAAAGATAAAATTGTTGTGGTAAATCAGAGATACGAATAGAGAAGACAAGACAAATGCTGCCTGCTTCAGAGACGTGTGTACATATCTAGGTGCGATTCTTATCCAGTAAATGCCTACTATGCTTTGAATCCTACCTCTGTCTCAATATGAGCTGGTTTTGTTTATGCCAATGTTCAGAAAATGTGAAATGGCCAGTGCAGAAAGAAATCTGTGTTGTTAAAAGAAAATGGTGATACTTTTAGTGGGTAAACATGACTGTTTGGTTTTTGTACTTGAAATTAGAAGGGATTCTCAACTGTTCAGTATTCAGGCTCTTGACCCATCTCCCAGCTGGAAGACAGGGAGCAGAATGAAGCCCCCATAATCCAAGAGGGAATGGTCAGCAACCTGCTGTACCACTTAAGACACACACAGGTCTATGGGCCCGATGGGATCCACCCAAGGGTCTGAGGGAGCTGGCAGAAGTGCTCACCAAGCCACTTTCCATCATGGCAGGGGGGTTGGAACTAGATGATCTTAAGGTCCTTTCCAACCCTATTCTATGATTCTATGGTTCTATAACATAATATAACCTAATAATATATTATTCATATATTATATTTGAAAAATCGTGGCAGTCAGGTGAAGTTCCCAATGACTGGAAAAAGGGAAATATAACCCCCATTTTCAAGAAGGGGGAAATGGAACACATGGGAAACTGCAAACCAGTCAGTCTCACCTCTGCGCCTGGCAGGATCATGGAGCAGATTCTCCTGGAAAGCATGCTAAGGCACATGAAAAACAAGGTGGCTAGTGACAACCAACATGACTGAAGACAGGCTGAGAAAGCTGGAGCTGTTCAGCCTGGAGATGAGGTGGCTGTGTGGAGACCTCATAGCAGCCTTCCAACATCTGAAGGGGGCCCATAAGGATGCTGGAGAGGGACTCTTCATTAGGGACTGTAGTGGTAGGACAAGGGGTAACAGGTTCAAACTTAAACAGGGGGAGTTCAGGTTAGACATAAGGAAGAAGTTCTTTACTGTGAGGGTGGTAAGGCACTGGAACAGGCTGCCCAAAGAAGTGGTAAATGCTCCATCCCTGGGAGTGTCCAAGGGCAGGTCGAACAGAGCCTTGAGCGACATGGTCTAGGGTGAGGCATCCCTGTCCATGGTAGCAGGGTTGGAACTAATGATCTTATGGTCCTTTCCAACCCATACCATTCTATGATTCTATGAATTTATCAGCAGCCCTGGCTAACTGGGGAGATCTCAGTTGACTTGAGGTTACCAAATGTGATGCCCATCTACAAGAAGGGCTGGAAGGAAGGTTTATGGCTGTACAGACCTGTCAGTCTGACCTTGGTGCTGTAAAGGTTATGGAAGAGATCATCTTGAATGCCATCATGCAGCATGTACAGGACAAGCAGGTGATCAGGCCCAGTCACCACGGGTTTATGAAAGGCAAGTCCTGCTTGACTAACCTGATCTCCTTCTATGACAAGGTGACCCGCTTAGTGGATGAGGGAAAAGCTGTGGAATTTGTCTACCTGGACTTTAGTAAAGCCTTTGACATCATTTCCCACAGCATTCTCTTGGAGAAACTGGCTGCTCATGGCTTGGACGGGTGTACTGTTCACTGGGTAAACAATTGGCTGGATGACCGCACAAAGCATGGTGGTGAATAGAGTTAAATCTAGTTGGTGGATGGTCACAAGTGGTGTTCCCCTGGGCTCAGTACTGGGGCCAGCTTTCTTCAATATCTTTACCAATGATCTGGACAAGGGGATTGAGTGCACTCTCAGTCAGTTTGCAGACAGCACCAAGTTGGGTGGGAATGTTGATCTGCTTCAGGATGGGAAGCATTTACAGAGGGATCAGGACAGGCTGGATCAATGGGCCGAGGCCAGTTGTAGGAGGTTAAATAAGGCAAAATGCCAGGTCCTGCACTTAGGTCACAACAACCCCATTCAATGATGTAGGCTGGGAGAAGAGTGGCTGAAAAGCTGCTCGGTGGAAAAGGACCAGCAGAACATGAGCAGCTTGTGCCTAGACAGCCAAGAAGGCCAACAGCATCCTGGCCTGTATGAGAAACAGTGTGGCCAGCAGGGCTAGGGCAGGGATCATCCCCCTGTACTCAGCACTGGTGAAGCTGCACCTCAAATACTGTGTTCGGTTCTGGGCTCCTCACTACAAGAAAGACACTGAGGTGCTGGAGTGGGTCCAGAGAAGGGCAATGAAGCTGGTGAAGGGCCTGGAGCAGCTAAGGGATCTGGAGAAAAAGAGGTTCAGGAAAGACCTTATCACTATCTACAACTACCTGAAAGGAAGTAGTAGTGAGGTGGGTGTTGGTCTTTAATCCTAAGTAACAAGTGGTAGGACAAGAAAAAATGGCCTCAAGCAGCACCAGGGGAGGTTTAGATTAGATATGAAGAAAAATTTCTTCACTGCAACTGAACTAACACAGAAAGTCCAATTTCCTTGTAAGAAGAACAAAAAAGGAGGGTTTGGTTTGCATAACCAGTCTGCCTGTCCTGCTCTTTCTTTTTTGTGTTCTGCGGGAGGGAAGCAGCCTCACAGGCACATATGTGTCACTTGAAGATGTTTCAGCTGCTCCCCATCTTTCATCTCAGTAATAGCTTAGGTAGCTATTACTGCTGCATTTGGTGTGTGAAGCAAGTTCCAGGCAGGCAAACCTTAGCAAACCACCCGTATAAGGTCCTCCACCCATACCTGCCTCCAGAGAGGCAGTATGCCTGTATTTGGCACAGAAACCACTATTGTTTCAGCTATTCATTACACAAACAATTTAAAAGCTTCTCTAACCACTGCAATGATGGCATTGGTTACATCATCTTCAGCCTGTTTCACAGAGGATTTGTTCTAATTCATAATAGTGTCTTTTAAAAAAATCAGTCTGAGGAGTAAGGCAAGAGGGAAGAGGCAAAACATTGCATGATACTGGCTCAGGACAGGCGCGCACTTGCAAAGAGCTGCATCCATGGAACAGTTGTTCCTGCCGGAGGTGCAATTACAATCTGGAATGGTAATCCTGCCCCAACACCTGCAAGGACGGAGTTACACACACTATAGAGTGCTTTCTCCTGGTGTAGTTCATCCCCCCTCCCATTCTGGAAGTTGTGCAAGAGCATTTGCATTAGAGCTGTCACTCATTGGAAGGAATGAAAAACAACACACCTAATGCAGACAAGCTCTCAGATGATCCTAGATGGGACTCTCCTGTAACTCCAGCCCCCCACTACTGCAAGGATAGTTTTACTTTTGCACATAACTAGTTTTCAGCTATAGTAAGTACTTCGCATTAAAGTTCAAAACAAATGGACAAGCCACAGGGCTTGCACCTTCACCACAGTTGTGAAGCAAGATGCTTTTGTGTGAAGCATAAACAAAGCTCCTTTATACTCATCTCACGTATGTGTCCAAAAGTGTAAGTCATCTTTCTCCCAGAGACTCCTGGGCCAGAAAGCTGCGGAGTAAGAGCGGGAGACGAAGGGGAGGAAATGAGGAGATATTGTCCTCTCTTTTCGTCTCCAAATTATGAAATCTCAAAAATGCTGACTCTCTCCACTACCACTTTTAGGTTCATTACAAATGCAAACTTCTTCAGTGAAAATAAAATGGATATTTTCTGACCCCTTCTAAGTTTTCTTGCAAAATACCAGAAAACGAAAGCAATTACAATGAGCTCTGGTGTTTAGGATATTTACTTTCCCACAGCCCAGGACCCTGAGGGGAAGCACTGCAATTACAGAATTGCCTGTATTTCATAAACAGCTCTTAAAATGGGATGGCATACAAACATTGTGAGGCGGTGTTGGAAGACACAACAATCAGAATGACTACAAAACCTAGCAAATGCAGAGCTCTGTGCTTCCCTAAGCACTTCTATTATCTAGGTAAACACATTTTGAAATTTAACAGTTTAAATAAGTGGCAGCCTAATAGCTGATTAGAAGGCTCTGTGACAAAACTCATGATAGGTGCAATAATACGTCAGCATAGGTTTTACCTCCAAAACTCATACCAGACTCTGGGTTGCAAAGGCAGCAAAAGTCAAACAAACAAAATCTCATCGGCAATATGCGTACCTGCATGACAACCTAGAACAGGTCTATGGAATGCCAATGAATTCATATGGTAGAATTCCTTTCACTGCAGCAAAATACAAGGAAAGTGCATTTGAACTGGCTAGCTTTCTTGGCCCCCGCTTTCCCCCCCAACTGCATCTGCTTTCCTGCCAAAACTAGCAGGGTTGTTTTTTTTTATAGATCTATTTTCTTAAATAGGAACTAAAACACTGTCCCCAAGAGCAAATAGCACCAGCAAATTACACAGTACAAGAAATTAGTTGGTGTGATACACTTTTCTCCTTCCAGAAAACCAACACTAATTGCCCAATACTGAAGTAACTGCAGTTTACCTCTTAGCAAATGCTTATGAGGATTCCCAAATCAGCAATTAGCATCTGTCCCATTGTGCTTCACTGCCTAATATCCTATGCAAATCATACAATTTATAGCTTTAGATTTAATGTGCGGTTGCCTAACACCACGAGGCAAGAGGAGCCTGCTGATTCAGGAATGCATCGCTTGACTGCCCCACCCTTGTGAAGCAAGTGACAAACTCATTCCACAGATATCTCCACCATGGAGAAAATACTTGTTCCTGCAGCAGGATGTACACATGAACAGGTGCAGCCAGCCCACAGCTCCTCTCTTGGCACCCAAAAAATCAGAATGAGGTCAGCTTCGGGCCCAAGTCAGCCAGCCAGCCAGAGTAATGGGACTGTATCCAGCTAAAACACGCTGCTTTTTGTAAGGGAGCATTGTGTAAGTCAAATGTGTTCAGGTCTGGCTGTGCTGACCCATGGGGACTTTGCTCAGTGGGAGCCCAAGACTACTCAGACTGCTTACCTCTTATGCCAGCACATGTAAGTATATATCCTACAGGACTCCCTCTGTGTTGGCCCCACACAGGACAGATATCTATTAACACTTCAGCCTGACTTCATTAAGCTCCCTGGCTAAAGCTGTCAGTAGCTGATGTTTTTTATTCTGGACAATCAACATCAGAAAATACTGGTCTGGAAAGGTTACCAGGTTACCTACCCCAGTCCCATTGCATTCCAGCAAGATGAAATGCTCCTAACACCAACACTGGCAAACGCTTGTCTATCTAACCTGCTCCTAAAATTTCCAGTACATGAGGTTTCAAACTATTCTGTTAGTTTGTCCCAGTGCTACA
The DNA here is from genome assembly GCA_009867235.2 of Psittacus erithacus. Taxonomy (NCBI): domain Eukaryota; kingdom Metazoa; phylum Chordata; class Aves; order Psittaciformes; family Psittacidae; genus Psittacus; species Psittacus erithacus. The sequence continues at coordinate 11,156 of WYDI02017275.1, forward strand.
GTAGCTTTGTGACCAAAAATCTTATCATACATACCCCCTCCTCAGGGTGTTCAAACATACTCACAGGCTTCCCAACTGCTGACTAACCCTGAAAAGTTTCCCCTGGTGAAGCAGGGAAGTTCAGCTGACATTTCACAGATCAAGAGAGTAAGCAGGGCTTTCATCAAAGCCCTGATCTCAACAAGTGAGATCAGAACTACCTGGTTCCTGGCCCTGACGCTCTATGTGCTACATTTCTTCAGAAACATCAGGTAGCAAGTCAAACTGAACTAATAGAAAAATGTAAGTATCCCTTCAAATTTGGCTTAAATGAAACTGCACCGGCAATACAGATCCTAAAATGTCAGTCATGTAGATGGAAAAAAATACCAGAGAAGAACCCATGTATGCCTGAGACTGGTGGATCTTGAGCTCACATCTAGGTTTTCGGGCGCAACAACTGATACAGTCTTGTGGAAGCTGACACAGTGCTTTTAGGGGTTGTGGAAAGCAAGCAAAGTAAAAGGAGTAAGTTTCATGTAAATAAGCACACGTTGTGCTCCATAGTAAATTATACAAATGAAATGTTTCCTCAGGAAATACATAAAAGGTTTCTGTCAGCTTGGTTATGTAAACAATGAGATCAATAAACAACAACAAGTACATTGTAACTGATTCTTGCTCCAAATTTATTCACTCATCTTTCTAGCTCTTTGCCTTTAGATTTAAATGTGGAAGGTTAATTGAGGCAATATTTGTTGAATGTTTGCATATTCTTGTATAAAGAATTCCAGAGTTTGGCTTTCTATACCAAAAGGATGGATGTTGATCTAAGACATACAGTCTTCTTAACCATCTAAAGATAGTAAGTCTTCTTAGTCACCTAAGAGTAACAAGTGATAGGACAAGAGGTAACGGCCTCAAGCTGTGTCAGGGAAGGTTTAAACTGGATATTAGGAAAAATTTCCCTACAGAGAGGTTGATCAAGCATTTGAACAGGCTTCCCAGGGAAGCGGTGGAGTCACCATCCCTGGAAGTGTCCAAAAACCATGTAGATGAGGCCCTCAGCGACATGGTTTAGTGGTGGACCTGGCAGTCCTGGGGTAATGGTTGGACTTTATGATCTTAAAGGTCTTTTCCAACCCAGTTGATTCTATGCCTTGCCCACAATGCTGTATATAGATTAATCGTATTATAAATGAACCAGGGCTCATATTCAGTCTCCCTACTACTTACCTAGATGGGCATCTTGTCAATGCACCAGCAACTAAGTAAGCTGGTGCGACAGAATAAGCTCTCAGTTTTAAGTGAAGAAATTGTTTCAGTGGAGCTCAATTTTCCCCACACACAACCAAGACTGCACTGGACCTTTCAAAATTAATAAAATACAAACCAGAAGAGACAAAGCTCTTCCTGAACATTAACATCTTTCCTTGCCTTCCTAGTATGTTCAGCATCCCTTGGTCAAAAGAAGTACCTCATTCAGAATACGTATATACTCTTTGTCCATAGACACATGGTGCATAGAGATCTGCAAGACTGACACTTTGCATCTCTGCAGCAAATATTTCACTGCTGGCTGACACTCAGAGACAAAGTAAGCACCCCCATGGCATCCACAAGCTCATTAAGAAGGACCTGGAATATGAACACTCTCCTTGCACAGGAATTCCAATGCTGTATCTAAAGCTAACATGCTCAGTAACAGCCGAGTGCTCCCTTTTCTCCTTGGCCCAGTAGACACTAAAGCAGCTGCCAGCTGAACTGCAGCACAGGGGAAATGCTGCAGCTATTCTGATCGTGGAGCAGGCTTGTTAGGGCAGGCAGGAGCATGAGACCTGTGAAACACTTGTTGTTCAGTCATTTTCATATTTACATAGGAGATAAATTTTGCAACTGGTCAGTTTTCCTCATGATTTTGCCAGGCAGCAAGGGAGGAAACAAAACAAAAAGTCTTAAAAGTTGACAAGTCCCAGTGTGCTAAGAAACACCTTGCCCTAGACATCACACCAGTGTGATCTGGAGGATGACCTCCTTGATCCTGAAGAACAAGAACTAATAGAAAAACTTCTTCAAGGGCGTTCAGGACCATTAAGTTCCTGCCCTGTATTATGAGTGCCTGCCCTGTGATGCCATGGTTCAGTCCCCTCATGCACACTCCCTTGCCCACAGGGTCTTGTGTTGGCTTTAATATAGCAGAAAAGAGTCACAACCACATCATCCAGCCTTACTTCTGGAAAAGTAACAGCTTTAATATATACCTGAAGTTCCCATTTCTCATAATAATTAATATAAAATCCTAAAACTTTATTCACAAGATGTTAAAAGTGCCAAAACACTACTACCTGTGCCATGTTCAAATGTTATGTAGAACTAGAAAATTCTTTAAATCATCACTACAGCTTCAGCCATTCCTGCTTCCTGGGAGACAAGAAATGAACACAGGAATTATCAAACCAAATGAGACCACAGTTCAGCTGATGCCATGTCAGCTCCATTTCTGAAACTGGGCAGTGGATTTCAAATAAGAGGAAAGAGAATATTTATTGTCCACACACATAGCCCAAGTTATGGAGTTCAGAGTTAATAAATGGAGCCTCTTTCTAACACCCAGCAGTCAGTACCACATACTCCTAACCATAATAGTTTGTAAAGCCTTTAAACCTACCTGTGAATGTTTTCTACTTTTTTCAGTCCAGCCATAATCTTAGTTTATAGCAAAAGCATACATATTCAGTGGAACTGTTCTCTAACAGGGTAAGAAAGAGAAAAAGGGAACATTTTTCCATTTATTCGTATTTTGTTTATTCAGGTTTTGTTCCACCTCTGCTAGCCCCAGGTTGACCTCGCTCTCCCCTTGTGTGGCTGTCTCTTGGCACCAACCATGTCCCTTTTCTCCAGGATTCCTTTCATTTCTAATGCATGTTTTTAAATTCAGGAAAGCAGAACTGAAAACAGTCTTCAGGGGAAAGAAAGTGCTTTATTTCCATAACTGTACGCTCAGTATCTTCAATGCTATTTTTGGCCACCATAATCTTTTTGTTTGGTTCTGTTGGCATGTTCTCTTTTGACTACTGAGGCAGAGGGGGCAGAAGTTTCCAGTGAGCTACCCACTGTGATGCCAAGGTCTTTCCTGAGCAGTTTGTCAATGTAGAAGTTAACAGTGCATGAGCTGTCCATATTATTTCTTTATGGGCCCAAGGGACTGCAATAAACTGTATCTATCATCATTCTGACTTCTTCACTGACTTTTGGTAGACCCGTTTGATATTGCTGTCTCCCATTGCCTAGAAAAAAACTAAATACACTGGACTTACCTGAAAAATTTGTCATCCTGTGTACATCTGCCTTTTCCAGAATTATTAATAAATGTCCTGGAATGCCACTAGTATGGGATGCTTGACTTACCACAGTGAAAGCAGTTTATTTATCTCTCTGTCTTTGGTTTCTGTCGCACACTTTCTGATGCTTCAGTTTACTTAACATCCAGCCTCCGAAGAGTGATTTTTAATTTATTTTTGAAAGTTATTTCAATGTGCTGACTTGTGTCCAGCTATTCAATCTGTAGCTGACAGCTTCGAAGAACTATAATAGGCCAGAAGGCCTGAAGGCAACCACAGCAACATGGCCACACTGTGCCATTTGGGGACACACAATTTCTACTATTCAGACTATTTTAACCCCATTTAACAAGCAGTGGTTCATTCTCAGTGTGCAGAACTAAACAAGTTACATGTTTCCCCACAAATGACACAAGTTTTAAAACATGCCCCACATACAACTTACCCATAAAATAGAATACGAAAGGATGCAATGCATGTCTGTAACCCTATCTTTCTTTTCAGTGTAGCATCTTTCAGTTTTCACTGAGCTAGGCTGTATTCTGCAGAACCAGTTTTGTTTCCTTTACAGAAATGCAGCATAGTGACCTGAACCATGATTACTGACACTCCAGAAGAGCTGTCTTCATACAGCCATACCAGCCTAGGGATGCATTTGGATCTATTTCCACCCCATACACAGCGTTTACTAATCACTATCAAAAGACGGATACTCCGAACAGGAAGAAAAGCAAGATGTTAGTGGTGTAGTGTACCAAATGACAGTAACAAGTAAATGACCTTAACTAGAAAGTCTATCAAGCAACTGACCACTGAGGTTTGGATCCACTCAATCATAAACTAACCAGGACAAGGAGAACCTTGGATCATCTCAAGTCCCTCTCATCAACCTTTACACTCACAGCCTCTCCCACTCTAGCTTCAGAAAGCCATTTGGAAAATTCACGAGATAGAATCAATTACTGACATCATGGAACATAAAGGTACTCAAGCTTTCATTATTTTATTTGCTGACACACTCAGATGTAACAGTTACACAAAGCCAGCAGATTAGTGAAACAGGAGCTGAGTCCTTTTAGACTGGATGTTAGTGGTCTTGGTAAAGGAAAGCATCCTCTTCATGGATCCCTCAGGTACTGTTATCAGCTGACCCCATGCAATCCTGATAAAGCCTTAAGGTATTGCTGGACTCTTCATGAGGATAGATCAGAATGTAACCAGGGGTCTCACGTATGTTGGCTAGATACTTGTCTGGGGAAATGTGAGGAGTGCTACTTTTCTTGTCCATACTAGACTACTGTTAACACATGCAAACATAGAACAGTCTGGGCTGGAAAGGACCTTCAAAGTTTATCTAGTCTAACTCCCCTGCAATGAACCTCTTTAAATAAACTGCTTCTTCAGCAGCGAAAGTGGTATACAGAATCATGTTCTACTAGCTGAGCCCTGGCTTCCAATTCAGATGAAAGATTCTATATTTCAAGACTTATTTCTTGAACTCTGGTCTTCTACTCATACAAGTATGAGTAGAAGCATAAGCCACTTACTGCAAAAAGTATTCTCAGTTAAGTTTCACACCGATATTGTGAGCAATTTCTCTTTCATTGCTCCACCCTTAATTTTTCTAGCACTCAGATACTTAAGAAAAGTATTTTCTGCTGTTGGATGTCAGCCAAGGAAATTTCTGCTTAGGAGGATCAGAATAACTTGAAACACAACTGTGCTGGAATTTAAAACATCTGGTTTATTCAGTGAAGACTTCCCTCATGACACGAAGAATCCCTGCTCCTCCTTTCCTAATTCCAGAGAGAAAATAATCATCAAATATTAATCCATGTTCTGTTCTTATACCCAAACTGACGCATTAGGAATGCCTCATGACAATGGAGTACAGTCATGGCTTATATCTTCACCTTGTTAAAGCAGATTTGGTCATTCTTCAGATCCACCAAAGCCCCAGACACAAAATTCGCAGAAGCTCTTGCTTATTTTGAAAGCTCAGGTACCATCAAGACTACTGGGATCACAGATGAAGATTGTTTGGTGGTTCAAGAAGTTATGGCTGGCACACTGTGAGACAGAAGGATAAAAATGTTTTCTGTATTATTCTCTGGGCTTTGTGTCTTTTGGACGGCAAAGTCAGCTTGAACAATCCCATGCTGATGTGTCTTAGTAGGCCAGAAACAGCCCGAGAACAGACTGTCATTCCTAGTTAAAAGAACAGGGACTGTGCCTATCATTTCCATAGGGGCCTCCAGCTTTCTGGTCCCTCCTACTTACACTGGGATAGAGCTGACAGCTCAAAATAATGAAAACCTGGGAAAGGAGAGGCAAGAAAGAAAGGGAGAGACTGTTCATGTTTTCTGTTTATAAGTGTCTAACTTTCAGCATTCTTTAGCTTAGAAAATCCTTTCGTAAACTACCTTAACAAGAAAAAACAATGGTACAAGAGAGGAGATTTCAGCTCCCCTTTAGGGCTTTCCATGTTCTTTGCCTGCTACTTCTCTCAGAACAGGATTAGTCCTTTGGAAGCAGCTGCCTTCTTTAGATTTCAAAGCCAGAGCTTGTTTATTGTAACACCAACATGTCTGTGTCCCTTTATCAACCCTTCCTGGATGAATGAATGCGTCTTTATGAGAAAGGCATCAGGTGACACCTCCCTGGGTCAAAAGTCCCAGAGTCATTCCAGTTTGACAGAGCAGGGCTTAGAGCTACCAAGTGCTGACAGCCGGGGTACACAGCACTGCCACGCACAGCACTGCCGTGTGCTGATGCATTTGGATAAGTTCCTTCCAGTTACAGCGAATATTAATTCCGTTCATTACTCCCCTCCACGCATGTGCACAAGTTTTCAGACCAAAATTAAAATGCAGTGAGTGAACATGCACCACACTTGGATAGAGGTAATGAGACATCTGATCTTAGTGGAAAGAAAGCATACAATCAATAAGGGACACTTCTGCATTGAAAAACTGGTGTGGTTATTGGCAGTAGCTAACATCAGCTCTCTAACTTCGATGTCCCTACAGAAACAAGTGAGCCTCAGGTGGATGATTTAGAGCCTTCAAATTAAAACCAGATTTTTCATTTCATTTTAATAGCAGCTTCAAACACAGACAGAGGTGCCTGAAGTTGACCTGTGTGACTATTCTTCTACCTTCCCTCTGATCAAAACTGGTATGAAAAGTAGGCCACACAGAGGCCACATTTTCAAAAGGGGAATGCCTAGAGCTATGTATATACAGCTATTTTCAGGCACTTTTAACTTGCTGGCCTGATTTTGAGAAGTTCTGAGTATGTAACACTCCAGCAATGTACATGCTCCATAACTTACAAAAAATAAAACCTAACTACCTACTTTGGCCTTGAACTGGAAATACCCAGTTTTCTAATCAACAACAGATCTACAATTTCTGTTAAAAGGATACCTACACAGACTGCTTGGCATCAGAGACTCACTATATCAGAGTATGTGTATCTGGAAAAGAGGTTTCTGCCCCGTGGCATCTAAAGGAAAAGACAGGTAAAGTGTCACTAGAAGAGAGAGAGATACACGGGGATGACACACTGTGCCCAAGGTCATGCAGCAAGTCAGAACCAGCACCGAGCAGAAAACACTGAGCCCCAGAACAAGCGCTTTGCCTGTTACATCATGCTGAGTCTTCCTCCTAGTCACAAAAGATACTTGCAGGTGTTCAAGGAGTTATTTCTGACAGACAGAATCTAGTAAGAAATGTAGGGAAAAGAAAAGGATGCCATAATCTGTTCTGCAATATACCCCCAAATCAGAAAGGGGTGCATAGAGCAGCAACTGCATCTCATATAATAGCAAACAATTAAACATAAATTATTACATGCTGAGATTAAAATTTCACAGCTAAAGAGTTTTATACTGCTTCGTGTCCCAAGGGAATAGATCCCCTACTTCAAAAAAGACTGTTAGAAGAGAGAGAAATTCAGGAGTCACAGTTTGGCCCATGAGGAGTTCTCTCATCTAAGAGAATCTTACAAAGACTAGAAATTGTAGAAATTTTAGAAATTTTAGATTTGGACTTAAATTTAAGAATCTAAGATTAGAAGATTTTAAAATCATGAGAAAAGCCAGGTGGAAGTGGTTAAAGAAATGAACTCCAAGGTCTGCAATATCTGAAGGTCAAATATTATTGAAGAAACCTGCAAGTCACTTGAGACGGCAAAGGAAGCCGAGTAGCTGATGGGAACACTGACTAGGTAGAGCACTGAGAGAATAGCATGTTTACATTACTTTTCATTTGAAATCCTCCAATTTACATTCTTACTTGTAAGATATGTGGGGAATTTTAAAAGCTTTTAATCTTTAAAACTAAGTATGTAATGTAAAAAGGTTAGCTAGTACCTAGTCACAGTGACTTTCTGTTATCATCTTAGGCATAACCTAAAAAGTCAGATCTTGAATTCCAAGGCTGTAGGATCCCAGCTTTTCAACAAGAGATCAGGGAATTTAATTGTTTTTCACAAGGTTAAAGCTTAAAACAAACACAGTTCCAGCCATACAATACCCTGATAAAACAAAATTTCCGTTAAATAATGCTTCTAATCTTTCACCAAACATTACAGGACCTGATCTAGAGCACTTTTATATCAGAAGCAATTCTTTACAAATAAGTAAACAGAGCAATACAACTGCCAAGAGAACTCAACAGCTATGCAAAAAATCTATTAAGTGACTTATTTCAACACAGATCTGCCAGCTATGTAGGACACACATTGGGAATGCACCTTTATTTTCTCAAACCTTTTTAAAAAGACTCAGGAGTGAAGGTTTCAGAAGCACTATCTCTTTTAGAGCTTACACTCAACAGAGAACAGGAAAAAGAGGAAGTCACAGGCCCGTCAAGACTATTGCTTCAGAAAAAGAATTCATTAAAATCAATGCTAAAATATCTCTTACAGACTTTTTTTTTCCCCCTACTTCCTTCCAAGAGAAATATCACTATGTATACTGAAGAAAATAATCTCTGCGAAGTCACCTAGCAACTGCTACAGCTGCATGCTAGCATACCAGGTTCAAGGTGAATCCTGCAGCAGGTCACCCAGAGAGGTCCCCCAGTCTCCACCTGTGGAGACACACAAACCCCAGCTGGATAGACCTAGGGAACCTGCTCTATAATATACTGCTTTGAGCAGGGAGTTGGACTATATGATCTCAAGAGGTCTCTTCCAACCTCAAGGATTCTGCAAATCAGTGAACTTTGTATTTCCACAAGGACTGAGTGATTACAGTGTCACTCTAGGGCATGGAAAGTTCCCTGGCTTTCCTTCAGACTACATGTACAGTTCTTGCCTAGTTCTCAGCTCTCCTCCACCTCCGTTCCTTTAGCGGCTGCAGAAACTCTGTGGAGGCAGAGACAAGGAGTGTGCCACAAAGTGCTTTTCCAACCCATTCTCAGGAAGCTGGATCAAAGTACTTATCACTCATACATCTGACTCCATAAAGAGGGAGCTACAGGACTTTCAGAAAGCCTAACAACGTCCAGATGCCCAGTTTTAGACACATTAAATACAGATTTCCCTTTTTCAGGAAGCATGGAGAATTCACTGTCGAAAGGACAGGCAAGGCATTAACTTGGACATCTGAAGGATAACTACATTTAAAATCAAGCTGTTTATAGAACATGGGTCCCCACTGCTGCAGAACACTGTCACCTTAGCAACACCTGCCATTTTCAAAGGGGCAGGTAACACAGAGGGAAGAAGCAGCGTGCAGACTGGAGTCACCAGAGCATGTGGTCATCCTCCCTTTAACCCAGTGTTATGGTTTAAGCTTAGTCGTAAATTAGACAAAGCATGTAGCCTGCTTGTTTTCCCCCCACAACCTGTCCTTC
>WYDI02017276.1:0-17753 GCA_009867235.2 Psittacus erithacus
GGACAGGCTGTGGGGGGAAAACAAGCAGGCTACATGCTTTGTCTAATTTACGAATAAGCTTAAACCACAACACCTTGGTTTTTAAATATTTAAGAAAAAAACTTTATTCTCTGTGAGTTTCTCGTCAAAACCTTAGTTCTTGGTCGCTAACTTTTTTTCACGTCCTGCTTCTGTTTACACTGGCCTTGCTTTCAGGAGGCTGCACAGTGAGACAAGTAGAGGGCTGAGCAGGGTTTGAAAGAACATGACAAAATGTGAATGTGTGTGCTGAAATGTATCACTCTGTGGTTGCACAAAATCTGGAGTAGAAATAAGTAAAGGAAGGGGATGGAAAAATAGCTGCCTAAATGAGGCTGCTGCTGGAAGAAATACTTATTAAGCTACGCCTTAAGGTGTAATTGAACTGTTTGGAAGGAAAATTATCCAGGGGCTGAGGGAGCAGTAGAGCAGGACAGTCTGCAGAAAAATCTTTATGGGGAAAAGGGTGTAATAGAGGTTAGTTAAGACCTAGTTTGGCAGCAAATGAAACAAAACTGCTCTAAGGAGTGAGCAAAGGAGATGCTAATGAAATATTATATCATTGCCTGAAAATAGGATACATCAGTGTACATAATATTTATGGCACAGATAAATTATATATCCATCTAGAAAACAGAATGAAAAAGTAGTAATTGAAAGAGATGCCTTGAGGATTCCAGATACAGATTATGTTGGCAGAAATTGGATAGTATCTTGTGTATGGATAATTAACATCAGTGCATTTCACACAGAAGTACATTTTCTTTTAATCATATAATAAATGTCTCTGGCATTCAATTTTAGCTATTTCTTCATTTGCTTAAGAATTATTTACAAAATACAGGCTCATATTTCATCCAGAGGCTAAAGATGGCACAAATTTTAGTAGTGGACTTGGTATGAGCAAGGCACAAGATCTTTTTAAAACACCTATTCATAAAGCCACGAAACCATGATCAGATTCACTGCCCCTTGGAAAGAAGAATTTTGTGAATAATGCTTAAAATAATCTTTTATAAAACAGACACTTCTTTTGGGTAAACAGGTCTGTGAGCCTAACTGTGTTCACTTCACCAGTAGATACAATTAAAACTATACATCCCACAATCACTTTCTGTGTGGTAAATGTCATGCAGGAAATTAAGAAAGAAATAAAATAGTATTAGAAATGAAATGCAACTACAACACCTTAAAATCCTTTCCTGAAATTATGACCCTCTGGTCTGTACATTATAGGAGTTTGACAGTTCAGGATATAACTTTTTGAAAAATTATTTCTAAATGTCTGATTTATGTAAATTACATCCTCTTCTGGGCTGAGTTGCTTTGACACTTTTTATCACCCTGAGTAGGTTGGACTTTGTTTTCTTTTCTTAAACTAGAGGATGGAGGTTTTGATGAGTACTGCAATAGCACATTAGGCATTTTGTTTTCTGCTCATTTTAAAATTACTTTTCATAGCAAACACAGGAGTAAGGTAGGTCTCTTGTAACTGTGCAAGGATTCCTTAGGACTAGTAAATATTGTCAAATAGCTTCTGACAATCCGGTATGTTCTCAGTAATAAAGAGGCAGCAGGCACCAGCACCCTACATTTGGGCCTAATTATTTAGAGGCATTAACTACTTTGGTGCTATGAGGTTCAATTCATGACACTAGTTTTGGCAATGAGCAGTGGGGAATACTTTAAATGTATACATCTTAAGGCAATCAGCACTTGTGATGGTGAAAACCTTAAGCTAGGTAGCCAGGTACATCCCTTTTTCTAAAGTGCTAAGCTTGTGGAGTACTTCTTTGAAAGTGATTTGTAGTCCACTGGTAATAGGGAGAGCCTTGAAAAGAACAAATTAGGAGTTAACAAGCAGGAGTCAACCCTTTTTAAGAGCTGTGTCATTTTGTGAGACCTTCTTAACCAGTCTTCCCAGAGAGATGTTTTGGAGCTCTCCTCCACTAGACACTGAGGAGCTAGACTCCTAGTAAAGATGTAATAGGGAGAAAGACGCCCTGTACTGTATATTGCAATAAAGTCTGTGGAAAGACCAATCTATAAATTGGATCCTGAAATCTTTACTCCAACTAACACTTAGAGGATTTAGTGGGGGCGAGTCAGAGACGACCAGCTCATACGATGTTCCTCAAGAATTTGACCAGTCTCTGTAATAAATTATGCATATTCTGCACAGAATACTTGAGAGAAAACCTAAGAAACATTAAACAGTTTATTTTTACAGTAGCCAATGTTAACTTGTATTTACAGTCCTGCAGATCCTGCTGAACTTCATTATAATATTGTTGCAAGGACAGAGTTTAAAACCAGACATTCTGTGAAAGCCAAAAGCCCTCTGCTGTCACACTATAACAAATGAATTTATAATGCTGAAAAAGATTATTGTATTTAGAAAGAGAGACCAGATCATTCGAAGAGTTTATATGTTTATCTATGTCTTTAAGTATTTAAATGTTTGCTGCTGATCAAAATTAAGTCTCAGAGTAGCACGAGCTTCTGTAACAGACCAAATCTTGAACTCAGTGAAGTGGGTGCTCATGCATTATGTCAGAATGAAATCCAGGCTGATATGTTTGACTACCCAAAAAAAAGTTATATCTGGAAGATGGTCATTCAGACTTCTTTGCAGTGTGCCCCAGAGATAAATTTCCTTTCATTGCTTTCACTGAATTACTGCCTTATTAGACAAGTTCAGGTGCCTCCTGGTGCCGAATATCTTAATGGCTTTAATTTGCGTGTACTAAGAATGGATATCATTAATGAATATCATATAGCTTTCAAAAAAGAGATTGTTCTGGTATCTGCATCAATTCTATATGCGATTGATGGATAAAAATACATCTTCCAGTACATTCATCTCCTTATGAGCATGTGTTACAAGTTGTTTATCGAACAAAGGTTTTTGTGTTGCTGTGCTTCAGCTATTTAGGAGGACAACACTACTGAAATTGACATAGCATCTGTTGGGTTGTGCAAAACCCTACATACTTTTATTTTTGTCATAAAACTGCCTGCAAAATGTTGATTTTTATTTGCATATAAAAACATGATGAGTGTTGTTTCATGAAGTGGGGATGTTTTTGATGTTGATTTGTATAGTTCTGCCTGTGTGAATTTTTTTGTGTGTGAACAAGTTACTGAAGACATGCTAAATTAAAAGATACATATACTAAAACTACATATCTAAAAATCACAATAACATAACAGCTGTGGCCAGGTCTGATAGAACAAAGCACTCTTCTTTTTTGCCTAAGGTGGAAGCTGGAATATTTTTTGGTACCTTTGTTATAGAAGCATCCAGCAACAATGCATTCCGAGGCATCTGAACAGTGAGGTCACCTCCACAAGCTGAGAGCAAATTTCTGTGAGGCATGTCAGCAGCACATGTCTTTGGTATGTTTACTCTCCTTGCTAGCTGTCCAACACAAGTAAGAGAGTACAAGGAAAGTGATGCATTGGAATTAATAAAATGCAGCAAGCAGCCATAGCACACTCTGAAACTTGGCTTCACCGGGAGCCTCCTACAACTAATCAGGTACTTCAAATGTCTTGAGTGTGGAAAGATACAATTTACTTCTAGAACATTTGGTTTCTTTCTGCTTACTATATTTTTAATGTAATTGCTAGTATCAAGGTGAATAAAATGTTCACTGAATCTTCTGAGACTATTTTAACAATATTTATATTTCAAATTTATCTCCAAAGAAAATAATTCAATCCAGTATGCTAGGTTTTGCATTTTTTTCTGATAGTTTGGAAAGATACATTAAGATTTGTGAGCAACAGTTTCAAGCTATGAAAAATCACTACTTTAGAGAAGACTACCTTTACATTTTGTCAGGCATAAGTATTGAAATATTATCAACATTACAGAATTACATGTATTTTTAATGTATTATTTTAAAAACAGCGGTGTCAAAGAACATAGAACACTTATTTGCTTTCCAAAACACTAAAGTTTGGAAAACTGTGCCTGAAAGGCTTTTTTGTGTACTAATCTTTATTTCTTTAGGAATTAAAAGAATTCTCAAATTTACATTTCAGAGTAAGTGATTGGTAGCAGTTTATCATGCACAATATTGAAAATAATGTTACTTCTAAGAAAGTATGTAAAATCCAACAAACATGTAATATTTGGAAGCAGCTATAACACGTATTTCTTCTGGTACATAGACTGGTGATTTTCCAGTATTCCAAAATGGAAGGTGATTCCCTTCTCAGCTTTTGGAGACTGAGCTTTGCAGAGTGGTTCCTCTCCAAAAATGCTTGAAGGGAAAAGTAATCTCTCAGTCTCCCTGAGTCACTGGCTGTTTATCAAGTCAATAACCTCCCTTTCCATCAGTGCTAAGGATCGTCATGTGACATTAAGTGCTTTAACTGTGATACTGATCTGCAAGTCTGATTTGCACAGTCTAGATCTGATTTCAGTCTCAGTGTGGTTTTGTGCTGTTGGATCTCTTCACTCTTGATATTATTGGAATGAGTGCCAGATTGCGACATATTATGCCAGTAAGTAAAATCAAATGCTTGGTCACCTTCTGTTCACCGTGATAGTGTTGTGAATCTAGGAGTGATCTAGTATAACCCTCTTTTGGTTTACAAGAGTGTTCTGGTCATTAATGTGTCTTTTTCATACATATATATAGGAAAGACAACTAACAGTGTTGTAGTTGATTTTCTATCCTGCTTATTTTCCATTATTATTCTTTCACCAGTTAAAGTTTGCTTACCTGTAACTATTGTCGTCAGTTAGTTAATCACTTTTGTATATTATTAATACTTTTTGAATCTTTGAGATTTATCTGATACTCTTGGATTTATTATAAATTAACATCAGAGACCTTTTCAGGTTACCAGGTGATCCAACACTTTCAAGGATTTGGGGCTGGGTTTATAAAGTTTACATCCAGAAGGTGTTTCACATTGTTCTTGCCAGAAAATATTCCATCACTCTCAGGGTGGAGGAGAACTTAATGCATGTCACTACTGAGAACCTGAACAACAGGCATCAAAATTTGGCATGAAAATTGAATCTGTCTGTGAAGCTGGTTGTAAGTTCTGTTCAGGTGCTGCATATTGGCTGCAGACAGGCTGGGTTCTACTTAGGTTGAATGAGCAAAGACTGTCCAGGAACCTGAATGGTGGTTTTTTCCGCATATGTCAAATACAGCTGAGTTCTACCAGATATTCTTGCTCTTCTGTGTGTCTTTTAGAACTACATGTTTGCTGTTCCCTGGGAGTCTCAGTCTGTCTTCTGTAATTAGGCTCATTTTTCTGTTCCTGAGATGTCTGAACGTAAGTCGCATAGGGAACAAGTAAGAGGAAGTAGCAGTAGAAACACATTTCAAAGTTATTACTTAACAGACCTAATGAAGACCTGATGGAATGATTTGTCTACCAGGGACATTAATATAAGCAGTATGACTCATTCAGGACATGTAGACACAGAAAAGGATGTAGGTGTTGCCATATGTGTTACCTTATATGCAGACATCACTTGCTAATAAAGAGGGACATAGGCTGTTTCTTTGTTCCTGAGTAATGTTTAAAGAATAAAAAGTGCTGATAGGAGTTGGTAGTGGGCCATCTATCAAAAAAATTGTATGATGAGGTTTTTGTAAGGAGAATTATACAAAACCCAGTGTTCAGCGACTACAGCATACTTGCTTACAAAAATTTTCATGTTGGGAAAGGAATAAAGCTGTCCTCAGCCAATCTGGCTAATTTCTGAAACATCGTAGTGGAAATTTTGTTTAGAAATTGGAGAAAGCAAAGAAAGATGACATTTTCCAGATTTGATCCTCATGATTTTGTAGAGCCTAGAGGAAAAAGTAACAAACAACTTGCATTTCATGAACGATCATGAAGCAGCAGAATTCCTGACAAACAGGAAGAGCTGCAATTTGCTTCAGCAGAGCAGATTATAGAAATTCAGAGAACTAGTAAGTGATATCCCGTGGGAGACAATTCTGAGAGAGTTAAGCACAGTAGACAGTTCTTTAAGGGAACTGTGTTAAATGCAAGTTTATGCAAACCTATGCAAAAGAAACTATGCAAAACTGCAAGTTATGACAGTGCGGAGGAAGGATGGGAGCTGTAGATCACTCATCAAGGAAAGGACTTTTAAGAAAGATGAAGGGAGAGATGAACATTTGAGGCTCAAGAAAGTCAAAAGCAGAGAATGAAACCATGTGATGCACAGCTGACATTTCCTTCCCAGCACGTTAGTGCACTGACAGGTAGAGAAAGCTAAGAAAAAATGATCCATTTCTCTGCAGAGTGAAGGTTATTGGCACACAATTCCTAGAAAGTTAGTAGATTTAGTTCCTGTTTTGTTTCACTCAAACATTCAGTTGTGAGCTGGTGGTATCATGAAATGGAGACAAAAAGGGCAAGAACTTGAAAGGGAAAAGAAAACATTTGAAGTTTTGTGAGTAAATTAGTTATTTTGTGATCAGCTAGGCCAAATTAACATTCTGAATATCTAGGAAAGGGTAGGAAGAGTGCCTATCTTTCAAAAGAAATAGGAGAGAGAGGTTAAAATTGTAAGCCAGATAGTTAATTTAAATTCCTGCAAAAACAGTGGGAAAATAATTTACGTACCAGTTGAGAATATTTAGAAAATGGTACATAAAGAGAAAAAGTGGTCAACAAAAATAATGTTGAGACAAAATAATTCCATTTTGTCATGGGATATCACTTCATGTGGCTACAGAAATGCAATTGATATCACATCTTGATTTTAGTGAGTCTCTGGACACAGCCTCCTAGAACACTCTCCCAAGTAAGCTAGGAACATATGGTCTAGATTAAAATGCTGCAGGGAAAGGAATCACAAAGGGAAAGGAAGCTACAGCAATACATTGAGTGGGGTTTTTTTTCCAGGAATATGTCCTTATTTCAGAATTAGTTGATATTTTCTTCAGTGACTTGACTAATGGAAAATTGAGGATGCTTATTATATTTGCAAATAATACCTCTTTAGGAAAAAATGCAGGTAGAGGATTAAAACCCAAAATACTGAAAATTTAAAGATCTGAGAAAAACCAGGACGCAATTCAGTGAGAAAAACATGTGTGGCTCTGTACTCTGACATCAATAACCATCTACCCATGCACAGGCGCAAGAGTGCCCATGTTGCTGTTTGTGTTGGGTATTTGGAAAGGTCTTTGTTTGCTTATTTTTCAGAAAGGAGTAAGAATCTCATAGATCATGAGATGAATGGGCATTGGTAAGGTCATGCAGCTGTGAAAAAGCAAGTGCCATCCTGCCTTATGGTGATAATCCTGGAGGAAAAGAAATCAGTTTCTAGCTCCCTGGGCTCCCTGCCTGCCCTGGTATGAACTCACTTCCTGCTGTCCCTTGCAGTTTGGTATTGGGCACTAGTGAGCTCCTCCTGTAATACCTCATACAGCAGGTATCCTCATGAGTGACCTGTACATTTAGTTCCTTTTGCTTCTGATCTACTAAAATCCTGTTTGTTTGGGGTTTTTTTTTACTTTAGAACTGCTAAGTCAATGGCAAATATGCCATCCTATATTTATGCAGTAGCTTATTCCTGCATAGGAGCTGTAACACCTGTAACTGTCCTACTGAGTAGCAACACTATTACCATGTGTGACAAAACATGTATGACAAACAGGGCTTTAGAACTGGATTTGGATTTGCTGAAAAGCGTACATGGCATCTTTGTAAAAGTGTATACTTTCACTTTTAGAACTACCTAAAACATTTCATAGGGAGTTTACTGGTTTTCTGTGTAAGACTTGTCCTTTAGCAGTTGATTACCCTCACTCCCCAAAGCTATATTCATCACCCAGAACTGCCCATTAGGTAGTTTCTGGAACCAGTTCCCAGCTTGAAGACTATTCCCAGGTATTTCAGCCCTCAAAACACCACTGTGGCTGAAGGTTATTTTCAGTGAGAGGGTGGAAGAAATGATAATAGGGAGTATTACAGAGCAATTCAATAACAGATAGCCAGGCTGTCACTGGGGCAGACTTCTCCAAACTCCAGCAAAAAACTTTCACCAAGTAGATGCATTTAAAAAATATGAGAGATTTTGAAGAATTCTGCCACTGCCATTTCCCAACCATATCACAGGAACAGAAGAGAGATAAGCTTTCACAGTACTGCTGATATCTGGAGGGTTATTCTACCACACCAGACTGGCACATGCTCTGTTTGTGAAATACAAAGTGCTGTAAATGTTTTTAGGAAAATTTTAAATATATTTATTAATTACATTGGGACTATTTTGGATTTCCTTCTCTTCTCTCAGAAGGATGGTTTTGTGGCAGTGCACAAAGTTGGTCTCTGAAGGGGGAATAAGAAGATGTTGTAATGATAGAAGGCACTCTGACATGTGACCAAGTCACTGTATAACACATTTCCTTACCCATGCCCAAACTTAAAAGTCAGCGCTAAGGCCTACTGCAGAAATTGATCTGGCTTCTAGTACTGAAGAGCTAAGACCTTACAAATGGATTTTGCATGAATAAATCACATTAAATCCTCCATTTCAGGGCTTCAAGATGATGCCATATCTTTGGGAAAAAATGTATATTTGATAAGAAAATGAGAAATACATTTCTGGCAAACTACTCATCTATGTTTGTCTTATTATTATAATTTTAAATCTGGAAACATTTGAAAACTGCGTAAGAGGTTGGAATGTTATATTTATCAGAGATGACAGATTAGTGGGCAGATGAGATCAAGTGCTATCATAAATTGTTGTCACATGACCATGAAATTTAAGGTAATGTCAAATCGTGTAGTCAGTATATCTAAAAGACATTTATAAACCAGTATTTCTAAAGGAAGAAGATGATGTAACACCATCTCCTTCTTGATTTTGGCGCTCTGCTTACAAAAGGAGAATTGGAAGCATTCAGCAACTGAATGAAAGTCTGAGAAAATTTATCAATTTTTCATGACTGTGAAAATTCACATTGTTTCAGCAGGTGCTTGGAAACAGCACACCTATTAAAACTTTCCTGTCCTCCAACAATCTGCAACCTGAGAGGCTGGTCACACTAAGGTGGAGTCCTTGTAATGAACCTGACACCTAGGGCCAACAAAGATTTGTGCAACAAGCTTGTATCCCAGCGTGTTTCTGTGCATATCTCCAACTAGAAGGATAATTAACGACTGGATATAGCATATGGGGTTGAACATGCTTGCTTAAGGGAAAAACTTCAGTGAGATAATTTTACATTTTTGAGACAGGTTACCCATAGCCAAAACTGGTAAAAAGTAATATGTTGTTATTCCAGTGATGATGAAAGTTACAATAGCAATTACGTTTGTCAAAGGAGGTCTGATTATTTTTGTTCCTTAGATATAGATTAATAACAACTTGAGTTACACATTTTATTAAATAAAGAAGCATAATTGGTTTTTTCTCTGGTGTAGGAGGACAGATGGAGGGTAAAACAGGGCAGGTGAAGGAGGCTTGAACACAAATATATAATAACATTCATTACAATAACTTAGAAGTCAGAATTCCAGCCTGTAAGTACAAGCCATGTCACAGCTGTGTGGCACATATGAACTACATACTGGATATAAAATAGCAATTAAATGTCTGGAAAGCAGCTGCTCCTTATCTATAAGACATCTGGCTTTTTCCTCAGCTCAGAAAGAACTTACTGCTATAGCCAACTGTTGTGTTTCAGGGACTTGTTTTATTTTCCAACATAAAATGTAAGTACAATGTGACACAAAGCAATTTCCCCTGTTACACTGTTTAGAATTTTTAGGGTTTTGGTTTGTTTGTTTGTTTGTTTGTTTTTTTGTTGTTTTTTTGTTTGTTTTTTTTGTTTTGTTTTGTTTTTTTTATCTCTACTGCAGAAACCTCTGCTTCTTCTGCCACCCTTTTCTACTACCCCTCATATTTGCTATCAGTTTATTAGTCAGGTTGGTTTGATCATTATATTTGGCATAGATTCCCTGCCTTTAAAGGGTCTACTACTTCGTCTTAATAATACTTTTATCATTTAGCACAGGTCAGGGAATGATTGTGTTAAATGTTGCTTTATGAGCCAAATATCACCATCTGAATGCTGTGGAGCCAGGAGACTGTAGCCACTGTTACATATATTGCACTGCTTGTCAGTGCTGTCTCCTGGTGCCCTCTCCTAGACTCCAGGGATAAGGCAGTTTTCTTTATATCCTTGCTGATTTCTCATCCTCCTAAGGAATGCTGAAGTGTCAAGAAAGACAATGTGGAGGCATTCATTTGTGTGAAGAGCATACAGTACAACCAAGCTATAGCTCACAAGCTAAAATTCTTCTTTTTTTTTTAAGGCATATAGGAAATATGATTTTATTATTAATACGGGATGAATGGAATTCACTTCTGTTCTTTTGAAAACCACTGAAATAGATAAAAAGTCAAAAAGCTTTCCACTTCTAATTTCTTTTTCCTGTTTTCAAATGTTTCATGAGGCACCCACTGACAAAAAATGAAGCTGAACCTAACTGTCACTCTTTACCACATGCTCTTTCTGGGCTGGTTGGTATATATAAGATAACTTTTCTGGTGAGACTAAATACCCGTATATTTTTCCTGTGACTTTTTAAGAGCTAGCTGATGCATAATCTGAAATTCTTTTTATACATGTCAGAATTGAACAAGTTTTTTCATATATTCAGGGTTTTTTTTTTTCTTTCTTTCAGAACATATTATGAAAAAAGCATTGTTACATACAGTACTGGCAACAGAGAATGGATCATTTTGGCATGGTGTAAGTAACAACGCCATTGACCAACAAATAAACAAATGTATCTGTGTATGTGCACTCATAGAAATGGAAACTCAATTGTTATCATCTACTGATGATATTTTACCCTAAGACAAGACCCTTAACTTGGTCTTTTACACTTACTGTTCACTGCTAGTTTACAAGATTTGATCTAACTACAACATGGATAAGCAACTGTGCACTTGCAAAGTAATACCCTAATGATGTATCTCAGAACATGCACCAAATTCACTTTTAGCAATGCTAAATTCACTCCTAAGTTATCACTTTAAATTTCCCATTAAGTTATAATAGCAAATGAATTCACATACTGCGATAACATTATATAAGGAGTTATTCAACTGTGTTATATTAGTCTTTAAGGGTTCCTTCATAGTGAGAGAAAAGCTGTAGTTATAGCAGAAAAAAGTTTTTACTTCCCAGGATTTAATCTGAAGCATGTTCACTTTGGAAACTCCCTCCTTGATTGTAGTGCAATGGGAGGAGTTTTCACAGTGGGCAATTAATTTTAATCAAAGCCATCATTCATTTTAGCTATGAAATACATATGTTCAAGTAATTTTGAAGAAAATGTGTATCCCTCTGTCCTTTAAAAGTACATAATCTGATTTGGCAGGGCAATTTGTGGTGTCTCTGCGGTAGATGTTCTATTAAATTTATTTAAATACTCCCATTCTTGAGAAAATAAGCTTGATGAGTTGGTTTGAGACATTCATTAAAGCCTACTCCAAAGCATGTTTTATATGAAAAATGGCTTTGCTACTGAGAATGATTGGTATGTCAAGAATTTCATTTCAGGCAACATTTTGTTATTAGAACAAGCTTCTGTTGTCTACACAGGGGTTTTGTTCAGAAAGATATAATGCAAGATAGGAAAAAGGCATCCTTCCAATGTTCTTATCTACTATGCAATACTTCTATTGTAGGCATAGATAATAACAATTCTAATATTTTTTTCATTTCCTTGGGTGCTGCTTCTTACTCACATCTTATAATGGTCCTCATGATTTTACTGCTGCTTCTCTGGGGGCTAGAAAAATAATCAAAAAGCTTGTTTTTCAGTGATCAGTGTACTTGTTTATTGAAACCTTAGAATTGGATGCCTCAAAGGTGATCTTTTAAATCCCTTTTTGCCTTTTTGTAAAAGATCACACTCAAACATGTTTTCCTCATTGACTTCTGCATCATTAAATCTTGATAGGCCCATTTCTCTCCTGTTTTCTTTAGAAAGATTATCAGTTCCTGAAGTAAAAAAAATAAGAAAAGAGGGCAGATTGGAGAAGGTCAAAGCCTTTGGTGACATCACTGTGTCAGTCTTCTCAAACTAGCCCAAGACCCAAATCATCCATAAATGGGGAGGAAAATGAGAATCTGATTAAAGCCAAAAGAAACAAAACAGACCAATGGTTTTTCAGTAGGCTTCTGTGGTTTCTGTTTTGGTTTGTTCTTTTTTATATCCCAACCCACCCCACCCTTGCCCTTCTGGAAACGTCATTATTATTTCTCTCTCTTTCTTGTAAACTGGTAAGGAAATTTAAAATTCTCTCAAATTAATAAAATGCTGCAGCAATCAACTTTGTAGAACACTAAGTTTCTCTGGGTAGCAGTAACATGTTTCTCTCCATCTTGGAAGACAGCTACCATACTTTATTGCTACAGTGACTATTTTTGCATAACTCTTGCTTCCTGAACAGCACCCACATTTCCAGACACTGCTTGCATATGACAGCAGCAGATAAAGTTAACATATTAAGCAGCTATGACAGCTGAGGAATGAGGGGTAATGCACTGGATAGTGCTTGTGCTCTCATTTCTATTTTTCCTTGCTTTTTAAATAGTTGCCCTATCCAGCTGAACCAGAGGATGAAAGTGTGTGATACTTGTTGGGAGATAAAACACCTGATTACTATGTGCTGCCTTTGGCAATGGGCTGAAGGGACAGTGATCCTCAAAAGATCATCATAGCTGCTGGAAGTGAAGCACTACACTTCATCATCTAATCATATGAGCTCTCAGGATCTACTGTGAAACCATTACATGGTAGCCAACAGGAACAAGCGATTTTCTTAATGCATTTTTTTGCCTTGTCTCATGTAGTGTGTACAAAGTACAGTGCAGCCAATAGCAGGCAAAATACCTGGAGCTTCTTGAAACCCCGCAAATGTTTGTATACCATTAGACAAAGCATCCTAGAAGCAAAGGAAGAAAAAGAATGATGAAAGGGGAAGCTGGGATGACCTTGCCACCCAGTGTCTCCTTTCAAGTTAATGTTAAACACAGCAGGGAAGGGAAGGGAACAGAGGCCACCTAACAATCTTCTGCACGCCAGCTGAGGAGCTGGATACTGTGTCACAGAGGGAGTCCAGGGGCATGTTCTAAATACTCCTCTACCCTATCTCTAACCAACAGGATCCTATTATTTCCAACCACTTCCCTCCTTGTCTGTCTCTGAATGTCAACAGTAGGTAAAGTCAACACATACAGCAGTTGAAGCATTTAAAGGATCAGCAATAATTCACTGGAAGAAGTTTATTGTCACTTGTAGCTGTGCTTAATTATTTAAAGGTTGCATCTCTCCTGAACATAGTCAGTTTTCCTTGCTTTGATTTTTACTTCAACATCTGACAAACTAAAATTATTAATAAGAAATTAATTATGTGGAAAACAATGACTTTCATGCACCAAAGATCACAGAATCACTGAACGGCTGAGGTGAGAAGAGACGTCTGAAGATCATCCAGTCCAACTGCCTGCACAAGCAGGGTTTCATAAAGCAGGTCGCTCAGGACCATGACTAGTGTTTTTCTAAATATTTCCAAGGATGGAGACTCCACAGCCTCTCTAGGCAATCTTTGCTAGTGCTCAGTTACCCTCACAGAGAAAAAGTGTTTCCAGATATTTAGATGAAATCGCCTGTTTCAGTTTGTCCCCATTGCCTCTGGTCCTTTAGGTGAAGGGGATGTAAATAGCCTTCAGAGAAACAAGTACATGAAAGCTAATTCATGCATTTCATTGTAGTGCGCAACTGAAGTATGTAACACATGAGAGTGTCTGGCAAAATCCTTGGTTGATTTTTGGGAAAGAAATTAAATTGCACGATGAAACCTCTCACTGTCAACCACTCATGGATGCAGGGCTTGGCACTGGACATGTCTTCAATTTGGAAGATGTGAAATATTAGCTTCAGACAACTCAACAAGCATTTTTCTTCAAAGCCACAAATCTCAGCCATAAGTAACACATAAATCTTTAAAACTGAGCAGCAGGTAAAACCTGCTGCTTTTAATTCTCTTCCAACATTTGCTGAGCTTCTGTCCTTTAAATTGTTGCTACACCTACTTAGTGTTCCTGCCCAGCAATACCAGTTGTTCGTGTTTTGTTATAATTGCCAATCATTTATTTTTTCTTCTCACCTGAATGGTGGAAAATAATATCCATGTCACAGTGATGCAGCACTAACTCCTGACACTAACACTTGTGATGTCACGACTGTGTCACTACAGGAAGAATGCTGTGGTGGCCATGTCACAGGATGGGTGTAAAAAGAGCTGCAACAGCCTGGGTTGGTAGGCAAACATCCACATGAGCAAAGGCTGACAGGAGACAGCAGGAGTTGCTGCCCATGGCAATAGCGAGTGGCTGCTCCTCTTTTGTTGCTTCTCCTGTCTATTACAGCTGCATCCCTTGGACAGGGATTTGATCAGAACATGGCATGCTCCTGTCAACTGTAGAATCATAGAATCATAGAATAGTTTGGTTTTGGAAGGGATCTTCAAAGACCATCAAATCTGACCCTCCTACAATGAGCAGGGACATCTCCAACTACATCTGGTCACCCAGAGCCACATCGGGCCTGACCTTGAATGTCTCCAAGGATGGTGCATCTATCACGTCTCTGGCCAACCTGTGCCAGTGTTTTACCAATCTCATTGTAAAAAATCTTTTCCTCATGTCCAGCCTGAATCTCCCCTCTTTTAGTTTAAAACCATTCCCCCTTGTCCTATCACAACAGGCCCTGCCAAAAAGCCTCTCCCCATCTTTTTTATAGGCCTCTTTTAAGAACTGAAAGACCACAATAAAGTCTCTCTGGAGTCTTTTCCAGGCTGAACAAGCCCAACTCTCTCAGCCTGTCTTCACAGGAGAGGTGCTCCAACCCTCCAATCATTTCTGTGGCCCCCCCCGGACTCTCATACACAGGTCCATATTTTTCCTGTACTGAAGATTCTAGAGCTGAATGCAGAACTGCAGGTAGGGTCTCACCAGAGTGGAGCAGAGAGGCAGAATCACCTCTCTTGTCCTTCTGGTCACACACCTTTTGTTGCAATCCAAGATACAATTGGCCTTCCAGGCTGCAAGCACATGCTGAGGCTCATGTTCATAACTGGTGTTTTTCATCCACCATTACCCCCAAGTCCTTGTCCTCAGGGATACTCTCAATTCTTTCATTCTCCAGCCTATATTGATGCCAGGAGTTGCCCCGACCCAGGTGCAGGACCTTGCACTTGTCCCTATTGAAATTCATGAGGTTCACATTGGTCCAATTTTCAAGCTTGTCCAAGTCCCTCTGGATGCCGTCCCTTCCCTTAGACATGTCAACTGCACCACTCAGCTTGGTGTCAACTGCACCACTCAGCTTTGTGCCATCTGCAAACTTGATAGTGCACTCAATCCCACTGTCTACGTCTTCTCCTTCCTCCACCACTCAGATGGAGAATGTAAATTTCTGTAAGGACGTTGACCTAGGGACAAGAAAACCTACACAGCCCCAGTCTATACATCATCATGATCCTACAGAAGCCTGGAAAGTCCTTACAACCCTGGACAAATAGTGTTCCACATCACCCTTCCAGACTATACCCATGATCTTACAAGGAGCTGGAGGGTCCTCAGAGCCACGGATAAATGGAGCTCCTCACCACCCATTTTCTCTGAATGAAACTTATTTCAGTATAAAATTTCTGATTCATGAATCCATTGGCTTCTTCTGGTTTGTGCTATCTTTTTATGGGAAACCTTTTGGTATTTTGTATAAAGATTGTATAAGCCTAAATTTTTAAGAAAAAGTCCCCCACTGTCAGACTTTTCCATATAGATCAGCTCCTCAAGGGCAAGGACTCACTTTTCAATATCTTTCATCCCAATTCCAATTCTCCCTTTGGGTCACATCTTTTAAATTGGATGGAGCACCTTTGCTATCAAATAGCAAACCTGCTTTTTCTTCAATAAGGCCAGAGTTCTTTTGCTATTCCCTATTTTTTTAGTGAGAAAGGCAAGTTAAGGACTCTGGCCTACCTAATTTGAGGCTAATTTTTGTAAATCTGCCTAAAGATAGGAAATGGGCAGGCTGTTTTGATCTTCTTGCATGAATTCAGACCAAAAATTAATTTCTTACATGAGAAAGCACTGGAGTAGAACTGGGAATAACTTAGAATTTAGTTGTTTCACGTGGGAGTTTTTCCTCCTTTTCAAAAAGGGGATTTGATAAGTAGCATAAGGTAGGCAACATAGCTGAAAACAGATGCTGTAACAGACAGGGCTCTGAGATTTCCTTGGGGACATAAAGTATGATATATTGACTTGACCCAATGGTTATTGTAGTTTTAGCATCCTTATTTGTTTTTATAACTATTAAAATAGTATCTGGAAGTTCCAACCAAGGTTAGGGTTTCATCAGTTTTTATACTACAAAAAGATTCCTTTCTCACTCATTGCAAATTTGTATGGTAGTTAAACATAGCACTGATAATGTAACAGAAAAGTGTTCACAGTGGTCCTTAAAACCAACCCTTACCATGGCACACTGCAGTATTAATTATGGTAGATGGCTTTCAAGAATAAACAGCCCTTCTACAAGTGTATCATTGAACTAGACTAGTCAAGATTCCTTGCTGTAAACACAGAGATCTTGGCCTGCTTCTTCCTTTGACAAGCTAGCATTAGAAGTAACGCGTAGTTCAAGATATAGAATTAGAAGAAACTTATCAATCAAAATATTTGAAATGTAAGGCTTTCATTTCACCTGTTAATACTGTTGATTCCTTCTGCCTTTATGCCTTTATACAGAGATAGGTTTATCATGAGAAATTATTTGGTGTTAGGAAGGTAATAATTACCTTTTTAGGAAGGAACAGTATTAATGTTAATTTAGGAAGACTAAAGCTCCTGTCATCTTTTATTCTTGTAGTCCTGCTTCTTTGAAGCCAGAGCAACAAAAATCTACAAACAAAAGAAAAGAAAAAATATCTGCAGAGGAAGAAAATATAGCCCATATTTTCCAGTGTCTCAGACAGAATATTTGTATTGAAAAAATTCTCAAGCTACCTCTAAGCAGCCAGCACAGAATGCTTCAATTGCTCTAATTGTGGTAGCATGGTACTTCCCTGTGTCTGTTCACCTGGCCGAGAAGTACCATTAGGCCAGAGAAAGCACCCTATTAATACAATTGTAATTCTCCAGTGCCTGAGTAGTCTCCTCACATTTAGTTGATTGTCATGGCTTTCATGGAGCTGGCAATTCAGCATCATGCTGCCATTCGCTCACCCCCCTAAACTTCCCCCCTTCAAGTGGGATGGGGAGGAGAATCAAAAGAATGTAAACCTCATGGGTTAAGATAAGAACTGTTTAATAACTAAAGTATGATATAATATAATAATAATAAATAATAATAATAATGATGGATATAACAAAGGGAGAGAATATAAAAGGGGGAAGGGTTTTAATATTGGTTTTAAATCTTGAATTGGCATAGTACTATATGTGTGCCCTTAATTTCTATTCAGTTTGACAGTTTTATCTAGCAAGCTGTGCTATGGTCTAAGTTGTCTATGACAGCAAAGCCTAGGCCTCTGTTTAACAGTATTTACTGTTCCCTATCCTCACTCCTGTTCTGGTGTCCTCAACATAAAAAGGACATGGAACTGTTGGAACAAGTCCAGAGAAGGGCCACGAGGATGATCAGGG
>WYDI02017277.1:0-11286 GCA_009867235.2 Psittacus erithacus
TGACAGGACAAGGGGTAATGGGTTCAAACTTAAGCAGGGGAAGTTTAGATTGGATATAAGGAAGAAGTTCTTTACTGAGAGGGTGATGGGGCACTGGAATGGGTTGCCCAAAGAAGCTGTGAATGCTTGATCCTTGGGGGTGTTCAAGGCCAGGTTGGACAGAGCCTTGGGTGACCCGGTTAAGTGTGAGATGTCCCTGCCCACAGGGAGGTTGTAACTAGATGATCTTAAGGGCCTTTCCAACCCCTAATTAGTCTAATCTAGTCTAGTCTAGTCTAATCTAGTCTAAAATATTCCTAGGTTCCCTTGCGGCTTGTTCTGAACTAATCTACCCATTTTGACAGGTGACCTGTCTTATTCTAAGGGTGAGAAGAGCTAGATGCTTTCTTTTCCTTATTGCTTGATCAGACCATATCAAATATTCTGACATGCCCCAAATGGCAGCCAGCATCACCAAGTGTCTGTCCTGGGTTCAGCAGTAGCAGTCATTTTCCTCCTTCTTCAAAGGCTGAAAGTCAAAAATGTAGCACTGCACCAGCTACTAAGAAGGAGGAAAATGACTGCTGCTGCTGAACCTGGGACAATGTCATACTGACTGCACTTGGACATGTTTAGGTTTTTTTAACCTGGGACTTAAACGGAGTTGAAAGGAAGTGGGCTGTATGATTTTTGTCTTGATAACAGCTCTCTTTCTTGCCTGGTGTCACTAAAGCTCCACAGGCTGTTGAAACAGTGTTGTAATGGGGCTCTATTCAGCCTGTGAAATGTTTTAAAAGAGAGACTTTAAGGAGCCTACGCTACTCTTGTTAAAGCCAGTGGGCATCCCTGTTTGCTCGTGGAAGTGAGATAAGATTTCAAGTCACATCTTGTATTTTTGTATGTTTCCTGTGTGTCTGGAAATTTCAGTTATTTCCACTCATGACTAGAGATTATGATGGCTGTTTGAGTTTTTAGTCAAGTAAGACAAATAGACCTCTATCCCCTGTAGTTATGTATTTATTCAGTAATCAACATAACTTTAGCATTCACAAACTTGTTCTCTGTTCCTTTAAATCTTTGATGTAGAGGTTAGGACAGTGATCTCCAATGAAGAGCCGCAAGACAGGTCAGTTTCTCAGCCAGAATGGGCAGGAGCCACTCCACATTCCACAGGAATGTCAAGGCTGTCTTATTCTACAGCCCTCTCTGCTGTTTTAATGTCCTTGGGCACCAGCAGGATATTTTGCATGTAGTAATGGGTATTTTCTATCCAGTGCTTCTGGTAACAAATGAGGACACAACATATTTTCTGCTTAGAATTTTGATTTCTTGTCAGCAGTTTAGCTCAAGGGAGAGTACTTGTTCCACCAAAAAAGCCCTAAAATGTGTTCAGCTGTGGCCTGTCACAACTTTATTTCTCTGTGTTGTGCCTCTTAGGCTGCAGTGTCAATACAGATTAGTGTCATGTCTGGGTTTCAGCTCTAGATTGCCCCAGTTAGGGAGCATCACAGCTTTTAGGTATGTCTCTGGCAGCAGGGGAAAGAAACCCCACTGCCCTTCTGCATGACTAAAGGAAAAATCTGATAATCTGTTTTGATTTGCTGTAGATGTTAACAAAAGGCTCAGAGCAATCTGAATGACAGCCACAGTGAAAGCGTATGAAATGCCAGAATGTAGGCACTTTTATTTGAGAGTAGCTAAAATAATTAAATATTGATTAAAATTCATAGCAGAAGAACTATGAAGCCTGGTTTTATTACTGATCTATTTTAAAAGAGAACTTTAGAAGCAATATTGAGGAAAAAGTATCATTTTAAAATGTAATTACCTACAAAACAAGATCACCCATCTGGAAACAAACTAGTTGTACTTGGCTAGAAAGCAGTTGCCAAGAGTTTTATTCCATGAATTATTTTTCTGCATTCTGTATTGGAACCTTATGCAATATAGCTGAACAGTTTGTTCCTTTCTTGACAGGAGTTATGATAATGAGTGCCAAGGGTTGGATGTGTAGGGTTTTTATCCTCCCTAGGGGGTCTGTCAGAATTAAGAACTGTTGGCAATTATTCTTTCCTTTCTGTTTGAAGAATCTTTAGAAAAATTAAATGGTAACATTCCACTTAAAGAACAAAATGTCTAGAATTTATTTCACTCCTATTACTGAAATGATTGAATCTTGAACAGATTGTTAGAGGGAAAACTCATATAACATTCCTGTAAACCTTGGTAATATTTGCTTCTGCTCGTCTCTT
Source organism: Psittacus erithacus (assembly GCA_009867235.2). Lineage (NCBI taxonomy): Eukaryota > Metazoa > Chordata > Aves > Psittaciformes > Psittacidae > Psittacus > Psittacus erithacus. Next base: position 2,232 of record WYDI02017277.1, read on the forward strand.
CTGTTTCTTCTTTCTTTGCTTTACAGTGTAATGAACTGATAGAGTCAAAACTACACCTTACTTCAGACAGAAAAAAACTTGCAGTTGGGCAAAGCAAGTTATGAACTGCCCCACACCTCTGAAAATTGGTCCAGTATTTGGTATTTTGATTTGGTACAGTTAAGCATTTGCCCGTAATATCTGTGAAAATCTCTGAGAGGAAAATGCACACATCAAAATTATATTGTTTCTATTCAACTTAATATTTCTGAAATACAAAAAAAAAGCCATTTTGTAGTTTGGCTTTCTGATCCATTCAACTTCAGGGGTAGGTATGGACTTACTGTGCTTTTTTCAGGAATTTAATCATTAAAATGCTCTTTATTCAAAATGAAATCACAGGAACTGTGCCAAGAAAGGAGATTCTCTTCCGCTTAACACTCAGTGTCTTTCATTCAAGCGAAGCATGAATCATAGGGTTTACCCTTGCTGTAGGTTGCTGAAAATACAGCAAACTGCTGACAGAAATTGAAAGCAGTTTGTGAAATGGTTCAGATTTTTATGTGGCAGTGGAAACGTGTTTTGTTTTTAGAGATCACTACATGTTCTAAAACTTTTATGACACACTAGGGCCTGTGGACCACTGTGAAGTCCACCAAGATGGTACTCACACACATCCCTGCGTGCTTGCTCACTGCAGACCTGGTGCAATAGCAATCTGTGTGTGGAGCCTTCTCTGAAATCAGCTCTTATGTAGGAACAGAAACATTTATGCATATGATGGGGCACCTGAAGCAAAGTTGTGTTATGCTGATGTTAATGCATTTATTAGTGCGTGTGGGTAAGGAAAAGTTAAAAGATTTTTCCTTTCAATTTCTTTGAACAGTTCTCCTGATGTAGCATTATTTCAATTTCAAACATTCTGATAAGCTCCAAGAAGAGAGTGTAATTATTCTAGAGGAATGAAAAAGACAGAAGAATTTGATTTATTTTCTCTATGCTGTCTAAAATTCTACTTAAAGTAATCAAACTGCTAAAAATGCTGATAATAGTCTCTCTACTACTTTATTCAGGGGTAAAAGGTAGAAGATAAGCCTGTTGTCAACTACAAACCTATTTCAGCAGCTTCTGAAGTGTGCCACAGACAAGTCTGCAAAGACGTTTCGTAATATCACTGATAAAGATCGTGTAGTATTGAACTGATCTGCAAACATGCCAACATGGACTAAACTTGTGAGTGGCACTGTGCATATGGGTTCACCTACATTTGTGAGCAAGTGGAAGGACAACTTTTCAGGAATTTTCTAGTAAAGTAGAAGTTTATTGCTCTGTATTCCAGTTGTTCTTTCTTTTTCATTCTGTTTAGCATTTTTGGTGCATGAAAAGGAATGAGATACTAGCAAAAATGTTTCTGACCCACTGATACAGCCATTACATGACAGAATAGTAGATAACTTTTTCGGCTTTAAGGGCTAAGATTGTATACGGGGAAGGGTACAAAAGATGGTGCAATAATGCTTGACTTTCTTTTGCACTGTCAGTGCTGCCTTCTGGAATCCATACGTTGTTCCTGGCTGCTGATTAACTTATTCAGTGGTTATTTAAAAGTCAGAAAGCAAGGATTTTCTCTGAATCTAAGAGCAGTTGTCAGTATCATAGGAGTGAATAGGATGGTAATGGGACATGGTTTCTCCATTCAAACAGTAGCTCCAGTCTCCCAGAGCTCACATTTAACCCTCCTTAAAGTTTTTAAGTTACCAGCCATTCTGCCTTCTTGGAAGCACGGTAACTTTTCACATTTCTGTTAATAGCACCTTGGGTGTAAATCTACTTCCTACACTGTGTGAATGGAGATATTCTTGATGATGCTTCCTCTTTGACAGGACAGAATAGACTTTCACAGGAGAGAAAAGTAGGATAATAAGGAAACAGGATAAAGCAGAGCAATAAATGGATGCTTTGCTAAGAAAATCTACCCAAAGTTTTAAAGTCTGAAAATAGCATATTCTGCTTTTTCCCTTCCTAGCACCCTTGTGAGGGGTCACATCAACTGCGCTATTTAGTCTGTGACTGGCACTAAAGCCTGTGCCATCAACACCAAGAATTTGGGCTAGCTTCTATCAAATATTTGTGGCATGTAGAAAAGTACAGGATAGTTGGGATGGTGTTTGTTGGGCAGAATTGGGTAAATCTGACAACACCAAATTAAGCTTTGCACAGGAGAGTAAGTGCTGTTGCGTGCATGTGATGGTGCTGTGATTACGGAAAGAGGAACCCTTGTATGGGAGGAGCACCTTGGGTGCTGCCTCCATTGTGAGCTTAGAAGCAGGCATAGTGTATAGGGGCTTTAGGGAAGGAAATCTTTTCCAGCATCTTGCATATGTCCTATATGTGTCTTCAGCCCTGGCACCAAATTCAACTGCCTGATCTTCTTTCACGAAAGATTAGTGGAACCAAAAAGAGCTAAGTGCCCCTCTTGAAGTCAGATCTGAGATGTTAAATATGTCTGTCAGAATTTTCCTGGAAGAATGGAAATTTATAGTAAATGCAGCACTGAAAGCAAAAGTATTATTCTCTAATACATTTCTGCACAGGTCAGCAGAAAAAGCAGATACATTATGCAAGCCTGGTAACAGAGATAGTCTGTCTCAGAGGCATTTTATTAATTTTTCAGGAATATAAATCAACGTGACTTCATGTTGAATAAAGAGTAAGATATTTTTGCTCTCATTTCCAGCCTCTCAGTAATCATAAAGTACAGTAAAAGGACTGTAAGGGAATCAGCTTTTTGACTCAGCATTCGCCCATGGTAGATTCTGCCAGCAGTGGGAATGGTCTTAATGAGCAGCTTGCAAGAGAAAGATTTCCGTATTTTCATTAGAGGCAGATTTTGTGAGGTTTTTAATTTTATGGCGTGAATGGAAGGTTTGAGCCAGTTACTATGAAAATAGTAAGGCTGGCTATGGTACCTGAGGAGATAGAATGCCTTAGAAAAATTGAGATGTAATTTTCCAGCTGTTGATGCTGAGTTTGTTCTGGATGGCATGTCATCTTGCACTTGCATGCATTTCAAGGGGTCCCTTCTCTGCCTATAGATCAGCAGAGAAGAGCAACAGCCTCTCAGACTCAAAACAGAAGGTAGATGTAAATACAAATGATCATATATATTCAACACATTTCAACTTCTCTTCTTACTTCCACAGTTCCAGACTGCTGAGCCTGCAAAGCACAAGTTTGCTGTACAATGGTTTAATTTTTTTACCTTGGTCTGGGTGGCAGCTGGCAATAAACTCTTTAGCTTGATCCCGGATGTCTTTGCATGGGAAAAGGAGGAAGGGGAAGGTAAAGAGGAAACAATGCACTGCTGCTGTGGTGGAGTGTACCTCGTACAGGGTCCTAATAGCAAAGGACAAAAGACAAGAACATCAAGCAACTTTAAGCTAACAAGAGAAATTCTTGGCAGTCCTCCTCCATCAGGAACCAAATGTTTGTACATAGCTGTCTCAAGATTTAGCATATAGGTATACCTCCTCTGCATAACTTTATCACATGGCCTGTCCTTATGTGGGTGAAAATGTCCCATTCTGGAAAAGAGTTAGTTTTTCTGTTCTACCTCAGCTACACATTGTTGTGGGTAGTGAAAGGAATGACAGAGATCATTTACAATTGCAACTATTGTAAGAATGCTACGCAGCATCTGTAGGGACAGATAGAACAGGAGCTGGGACCTCATCTGATTCTTCAAAGGCTGCCACATCACTTGACAGTGTGAAGCAGTTCTGCTACTGATCACTCAAAGATACAGAACCGTATCTAAGAAGGTATAAGGCTTCTTAGTCATCCAAAACTTTAGCTAAGAATAGGTTGAAATCAGAAAGGATGAAGGTATGAATTATTATTAGTTCTTGTGTGGTACTGTTGTTATACTTACTGAGAGAGAAATTTTCTTTGGATATCCCTTGATGAATGCCTGTCATTCATGAGAATTTGCTGTAGCTTCAAAATGAAGATTACTTTTATGTCTCCTTTTTGGTTGTCATTCTGTTTCTTCATAACCCCTAAAAAGTCTGTAGTTATTTATTGCATACCATCTGTCATCAAGAAAGGGCTTCTTTTTACAATAAGAATCCCCCACAGAGCTCTTCCTCAGAAAAAACCCAACCTTTTTATATTAAGTGGGGGTAAGATAAGGAGACAGAAAGTAAAACCAGTTGATGGTGCTCAGTTCTTTAAAAAAAACCCAAACCTTTTATTATATTCTGTAGGTGCTTAGGATTAAATATTTGCTTGCATTCAAGCTGTTTCATCCTTGAAACATATACAAGCATATAGTATAGTGGCAGCTTGTTACATGAGTGTTACTTCTACATTCCACACTGTAGGAATTTACATTAACAAGAGCAATACTACTGGTGCTTTCAGAAATAGGGTGCCCAGGGAGCCATCCCATGACAGCAGTTCAATGCCGAGTCTGACACAAACCTCCCCACTGCTGAATTGCTGGTTCAGCTATCAATAGCACCTTACAGTACAACAGTAGTTGTCTGAGGCTATGGAACTGGATGTGGTAATCTCAAGGTGAGCTTTGTAAAGAATGTATTGCAGGTAGGTCCTGGGAATATGAACTGCATCTGCTTTACTGGGTGAAAAATTAGAAATGTAGGACTTTCTCCTGAGACTTATCACAGTGCATTTGGCTTCCTGAATTTGCAGCAAATTCATACTGCAAGAGAAACACAAGAAATGACTGGAACAGAATCAGTGTTAGCTAAATCTCTTAAACCAACATTCTTCTTCCGTGTTAGTGCAAAACAGTGTTCCAGCCTGAGTTACAATAAATTGCTGCTTACTAGGTCCAGGACTAAGTCATCCTTTTTTGGCTAATTCCTGTTCAGCTTCCCCAGCTATAAAACACTTATTAAAGAAAGTTTAGCAGCTGTGCTGTTCTCTGAGGCATGAAAAATTGTGATTAAGGTCACTATACTGGAGTCAATGAAGCTTAAACCTTGATATACTGGGTCACAGGGAGGGGCCAAACTGGCTTTATACTTGACGGTGTTCTGCTGATCAATCCACAGAGGACTGCTTGTTTTGGCCTCTAAAAAGCAGTCTGCCAAACCTCCTGCCTATAAGATAAGCATCATGTTATCTGTGCCTATCTGCAAGCTTAAGAGCAACAAGCAAAAAGCTGTGGTCACAGAAGAAAAGGGCTGGAGAGTTTAAGCAATCCTCGAGACTAAAATTCTGGCATTTCTGCTTTTGGCAAAGAAGGATTGTCTGTTTAGGGAGAAAAGATCACCTTTAAGCTTTTCAGACTTCAGGTATTGGATTTGAGAAATACATGTTTCAGCTGCCTGTTATAGTTGCCATAATAGCTCTAAGGAAATCTGTGCCTCACAGTATTATTTAAAGCACCACTTACAATATACTTGAATGTAACTTAATTAAAGTATAAATGCAAAATGACTAGTGACCGATACAAGCTGATCATTTGATAAGTCAAGTTCTATTCTGAAATACACTGGTAAAAATTTTAATAAATTAAGACCCGACATAGTCAGGTCTTTCACTTATGTAACAGGACAAAGTTTTGCCTATATGATCCTTTCTGTAGTTGCAGAAATGATTGTTGAGCTCAGTGTACAGACAAGTCACTGACATAAGCATTAATCCATTTAGCCCAGTTTTAATATTAGGATTCTAGGGCTGTTTGTTACAATAAGAACATTTCTCATTAGGCCTTGAATCTTAATTTTTATCTACAGCTTTTCCAATCAAGAAGGCAGCTTTCTCAGAATAAGTGTCTGGTTTTCCTGGAACAGGTTCTGTACTCATCTACACAACATAACTCCAGGGACAACAAAAAAAGGTGGGAACGAAACAAGTGGGGTTATACTTGTTCATGTAACTGCTGGCAGTGTATCACTGACTTTGTGGTGTTCTCCATGCAGTTCATTGCCCCTGCTGCAAGTTGCCTGATCATATTATACCAACCTGCTTCTGCCATGGATGGCAGAACTAGAGAATTTGACCCTCTGTGGTGCGTAAAACCTCCCTGCCCTTTGGGAGAGGATGTTTCTCCAGCTGTCATGGGTGTTACTGGCTTTAAAGACTTTTCCAAGATGCTGCAAGGAAGTAATTCAGATGTGTGGAGTTTCTTCTGCCAATCACCTTCAGCAACTCTCTTGAGGTCTAGGCTTTCCTGGGACTGAAGCCTCTTCTGTTGTCTGAGTGGGGGAGCATGAGGCCAGTGAAAGAAGATCTGACATACTCCTAGAATTATTCCTTCCATTTGATTTTTCCTTTAAGGTGTTTCTCTCATGAAATTATGCCCTGGCCTGATTGTATCATTGTACCTGCCTCAATTAATGCATTTATGTCTAGAATGAATAATAAACAAAGACACAAGTTTTTTACAGGCTAAGTTAAGATTTTTTTCATCCTGAAACCTAAGAAATTACCAGTTATGTCACTTGCTGGGATAGATCTTGTGTAACTGTTAAGTGTTATTTTCATAGATACCACTGCAAGGACATTGCAAGGACAGGATGTAGACAAAGGTAAAAATGGCATCCAGAGCACTGAACACGTTTGTTATTTCCATGCAGACTGCTAATCTGTGCAGATTTTACTCCTGGCTTTTTTTTTTCGTTACTCTAGTATGCATTTCCTTCCATTTTTTTGCGTCTCTCCTGTATTGATTCAATTGTAGATAGAGAGGTTTGAATAGTATGATGTAACTGAAAGGAATAACACCTAGCACAAAGTTGGAATGCTAGCTGCTGCAGATACAGTGCTGTTGCAGTCCCAGGATAAACTGAGGTTTGAATCATGCTTTTTTTGTATGAAGATTTTTTCCATTTCTTCCATTAATTCCTTTTTTGGGTTTGATGTCCAGGACTTCGAATTAGGTCTGAAAAATTGGGAAAAAGCTTCACTTAGAGTTTGATTTTTGCTTTTGCTCAGGTTTTTTTTTGTCAATCCTTGCAAGGAATGAAACACATGTAATTGCTTTTCCATTTGTTTTCATTTTATACTTACCCTGGCAAGGGTTAGAAATTACCTTCCCACAGGTAATAAGCTGCTGTAAGCATTCTGATAAAAAGTATATTAAATACTTTTTGATTTCTGAAATACTTTTTGATTTCTGAAATACTTTTTGATTTCTTCATTGATAGATTAAAACTTGATTAATCTCTATTATAAAATTTAAGATTAACACCCCCGCTCCCCCAATGTGGAGATTAATCTGGAGGAGATTTCATTTGCAGTATGAACCTAGAACCTCTTTCTGTAACTCCCACTCTTCAACTGCTATTACAAAACATCTTAGCAAGGAAAGAAGGGATAGTAGCTGGACCAGGGCCACCTGAAGAAAACCCTGATTGTGAGATTGCAGTTATAGAATCAAATATTTTTTATGATTAATGAAGATTAGCTAATGAGTAACTGACAAAGAACAGTTCATACCTCTGTATTGTGGCTATTTAGATGTAATTGGCTTTAGTGAAATCACATGGCTATTGTGTTTTATTTGTATAACCTTGCCTGATTTGCTAAAAATCATTTGAAGGTTTTTACAAGTTTGGTTTTTTTTTTATGAAAGTAGAAAGTCTGACTCATGTTTCGTAATCCATCTGTACACAGCCGGCCTCTGATGTGCATGCCAGCATCCATATTTAGGGAGAGGGTTAGAAAGGATTAGAATATAAGTTTCTGTGAGTGTAAATGGCAGCAAATCCAGGCTTTGGTGTCATGCTATGCATAACACCTCTTTCTCATCTGTGTTCTAATTGTAAATTGACTGGTGTTTCAATGTATGGTCTTGAGGTTATGGCATAAAAAGTTCAAGGCAGTACTGGTTTTATATGTCACTCAGTGTGTTCCTTGACAGCTTTTGTGGATGCAGTCTGCAGCAAAAGCAAATGCTTGTGACAGTTAACTAGGTAACTTTTATCCTGGCCATTCCTTAACTGTTTTGATCTATTGTTTTATTGCTGACATCTATTTGGTGATTTGCTGTTTTGACACGTACAACTCCATGAGGTTATCTTACTTGCAGAAGTCATCAGCAGTTAGAGATCATGATAACCATAAGGAATGTAGTCATCTTTTCATGTATGTACTGATGGAGTTTCCCAGCTTTATCTATCTGCATTGAAGCAAGAGCTAAAAAGGAAAAGAAAAAAAAATAGAAAATTAACCTGTTCTAGTATAAAAAGATCAGGCATTTTAGTTAGGAAGTGATTTTTGAGTGCACATTGCAGTAACTAAAGACACAACGTTTAAAAATGCAACACAGAAGAGCTTAAAAAAAATGAGGTTTGGTTTATTTCCTGGAAGAGAAAGCTGATGTTCTAAGCTGGTTTGGTGGATCTATGAATATCCTAATTTCACTTCCCTACCTCTTTTCCTTCTTCCCCTTCTCCAAACACATTAGAGGACTTAAGTTATTTCCAAGGACTCCAAACAGTCTGCTGTAAAATAATAGACTTGCTTTTTGCTTTTGTAACTTTGTTATCAGTGTATTTTATAAACAAGTCAGTATAGTTACATCAGTCTGCTGGAGAAACCAGATTTAATTTAACTCCCAAGTAAAGTCTAACATGGACAGAAATTAATAGCCCAGTTCTTTTAGCCCAAACACACACCGGTTTATACTATAGATAAATTCTGTTTGCTAGAATGGACTTAAATTTGCCCTGTATGTAAAATGTAGCCTCTGTGTTCACTGGCTTATGAGCATGTATCATGGCAGGTCATAAAATGGGTCACAGATCATTTTATTTTCCTTTTTCTTGTCCATCTTCTTTCCTTGTAGCTTGCTGTCATTTCTTGGTACACTGTCTGTTCAATGTCTTGCACATCAACAGAAGTGAAACATTTACACTGCAAAGTACTGCTACGCTATTGCTCCCATATAAACAGACAGTAATATTAAATTTCAATAAATTAAATAATTAATTAAATAATTAATTTATACTATTATACTATATACTATATAATAATTAAATTAAATAAATAATTTAATTATAATATTAATATGGTTTAGTGTGAGGTGTTCCTGCCAATGGCA
>WYDI02017278.1:8399-22486 GCA_009867235.2 Psittacus erithacus
CCCTGGCAGTGCTCAAGGCCAGGTTGGACACAGGGGCTTGGAGCAAGCTGCTCTAGTGGAAGGTGTCCCTGCCCATGACAGGGAGTGGAACCAGATGAGCTTTAAGGTTCCTTCCAACCCAAACCACTCTGTGAGCCTATGAAACAGGGATTTTTACATCTGACCAGTTCTCTGGATTCTGTTGCTCTTTAGTTGCAGGTGCAGCTTCCAAATGACCCACGTTCTGCCCTTCATAAATACACACAAAAAAATATACAACAACACTATTAATTTACTTCATAGAACCCCAGGTTGGAAGGGACCTCAGAGGTCATCTGGTCCACCCTTTCTTGGCAAAAGCACAGTCCAGACAAGATGGCCAGGCACTCCGTCCACTTCAATCTTAAAAGTGTTCAGTGTTGGGGATCCACCTCTTCCCTGGGAAGATTATTCCAATGGTTGGAGTTGTTCTCATCGTGAATAATTTTCCTCCAGTGTCTAACTAGAAACAAGCTTAGCTAACAACTGGGAGAAATAAATTCAAGTCTTCTGACAGAGCTCGCAGTGCGTTACCTGACATGGACAAAAACCTAATGGTTTCTTTTAATTCCTTAAAAAGCTTATTACTATTCAGGTAAATAAGAAAAGGTCCAATATTATACCCTTGAAATATGCAAAATCGAGCCTTATTCTCAAAATCAATTATTCAGTTGTTTAAGCTAGCGCCTATTCAAATGTATTGCCTTGAGGCAAAATGTCTCTTCCCCAGTACCATCATTTTCTTTGAAAGCAGCATTCATCTTATTTGCCCCTTTTGGAAAGGAGGTTTGAGAAGTTAGAACAGATCTGAAGTATTCATTTAACTTCCTCACTCTACACCATTCCTCAGCCTGACCTTGTGGCTCAGTCCTGGAAACAGTAAAGGATTTGTAAGCAGCTGTCAGCTGGATTCTGACCATGTGGTATTTGTGGTCACTTGCTCAGCTGTAATGGGAAGACATCCACAGATTTGGTTTTCTTTGACCGTGAGGTTTCGGTAACACAGGAATAGCCATTTATGCCTCTGAACTCCCATTTTTTAATACCTATTTGATTGCAAACCTCAATCATTATTATTATGTATTACTAATTCTTTACCTTTTTTAAGCTGAAAAGGAAAATAGTTGTAGGAAATTAAACACATAGCGGGCACCACAATACAAACCCCACCAAAACTACAGACAAGTCAAACTGACATCCAACATCATCTGCACCTCCCTAAGGATAACTGGGTCTTGCAACTGGTATAATCACTTTAGGACTGATCATGTATACTATAAGCAGAAGTTTGGGACCTGTGGATCTCTGAAAACTGATTTTAATACAAAATGGAATGTCCTAAAGTGAATAAATGTTGACATTGCCTGAAAAAGATCAGGAATTCAGAGCAGACAAGGCTAACCTCTGAGGAAACCAGTGACCAAGCCCATCTCCTGGCTACATTCACTGGTATAAAATACAACTGCTATCGAACATTCCTGAAACATAATGAAAGTGCCAGATAAAAGACTGAGACATCTCACAGCAGTGCTGGAGGGGAAAAGAGTGGAAGATTTATACCCATCTGGAGGTAAGTGGTAGAAAGCAGTCTACAGAAGGTGCAAATTTCATCTTTCCAGCTATCCATCACCCTAAAAGAAACTTGCTTTGGGCAGAGATATATTACAAATTTGTTACTGATTGATCTTGAAAAACACTTCAAGAGAGTTTCATTTTCCAAAACCAAAGTAAATAAAATCAGTGTCGTTGTCCGCACATCAATGCAGAAGGCATTTTACATACACAGCTAGTGGTTTGTGTAGGTATTAAAAATGTACCAAAAATGACAGGAGCTTTAAAAATAAGATAAAAATCAAACCAGCTCTCAGTGGTTTTCTTCCATGGCCTTGTCAGAAATGCCTGCTATTTCAATTTCTATTGGTTTGCTTGCAGGATGATCAACATTTTAGTTTACAATAAAACAACTCAACTTCTTCAGAGAACACCTGCATAGGTTAAGTTCCTACTGTAATTAACAGGAGTTGCAAAGACAACATTGAGAAGCAGAAAGATGAGCCCAATTTATCATTATCTTCACATTCCTCACAAGTCACAAAACCACAAAAGAAATGAAAAAATCTCAAACCAAGAAAATTCTAGTCCTACAGAAAATACTAAATACTCTGCACATAAGGAGAAGGGACAACTTGGTTTAGTCATTTGGGGTTTTACCAGGTTTTTAAACACATCACCAAGGAAAGGACCTTGTTGGCTCCTAAATTAAGAGATGATCTGAATGATAACCTAGCTTTTTAAACCACAAGCCGCTCAGCCACAGACCTTTTCACACCTTCGTGTCTATTTTTCACTACTCCTGATGATCGCATACAATTAACTCTAAGTCAAAAGCCAGTTTGCTGCCTCTACTTCTTCCCTCCAGGTCTCAGCAAAGAGCATGAAACAAAGCACAGACCACACCTCATCACCACCTTCTCTCTGAAAAAGGGCCTGATAGAGCAGGTGGGATCATTATTACCCCCCAAGATCACTCAACTGACACCCTTGACTTAGAGGCAGTGATGCTTATGGTGGTCCTAGCTGGATACCAGTCAACAAACCCAAAGAGCTTAACCTGCCAGCTCAGACACCTTATAACACCAAGACAGCAGTGAAGAAGCAAACAGGAAACAGCAGTTTTATGAAGATCTTAACCCCATTACTTTAATAGAGAAAACACTAAGACTTGCAACTCCATTGCTAATTCTTGCACAAAGACCAATTCCCCAGAGCAGCAGAAGTAATGTCCTAATATTTCATCCACAGCAGCACCCTCCTTCCCCACCTCACTCTCCAGGTCAGTGCTGCTCCCCTCCCAGACATGCCTGTTGGAAAAGGTGCTCCAAAACGCAGCAAGCACTTGACATGGCACAAAGTACATGAACAGTAATAAAGTCCTCTTCTAAAGTGCAGCTACAGAAAATCAGCCAAAATATGGAAATGCTTATGACATTTAAGGCAAGCCCTTAAAAGACCAAGAGAAGAACAGAAAATATCCACCACATGAGCCTTTATATTCACAAGAGAGTCTCTGCAATGGCTTAGTGGTCAAGAGAGATTTTTCTCTGACTAGTCAGAAATATGTGGTAACAAATAGCTTCAGAAGTGAATAGTTTTCATGGACTTTGGTTTAATAAATAGTTTTCAGATCCAGTGACGGGGTTTTTTTGCCATGTTACAAGAACACGAACATTCTCATTTCATAGAATGGTTTGGGTTTGAAAGGACCTGAAAACTCATCTAATTCTAACCCCCATTTCAAGCTCTTTTAAATCCTGAAGCTTGGAATGTAACCTCTGAATTAAAACTTAAAGTTCATCTTCAGCTTATTTTAAAATATCTTGAAATAAAACCAAATGCTTAGAGGAAGCCCTGGTTTGATGCCTCAGAGAGCCTGTGACACTGATGCCCAGTCATTGTCTCTTTTAAGCAGAAAGAGCTGCATTAACCAAGTTCCCAGGACCTGCAGTGCCACTGCCTGCAGCTCTAATCAGGGTCACATTTACTTTTGTAATCCCAAGATGCAACCCCTCAGCTCCTTCCTGTGCTAATTGGACCATCATACCTGAAGGTGCATCCTAGATCTTTGAACTATCAACTCCCTACCACTGGTGGGAAACAGCATGGTAGTAGGTTAAAAAGTGACTGCATTAGATAGCAATTACAGACCTGTGGATTATCATACCAGGATTTAGTGTAACTTTTCTGGCTGTAAAGTGAGCAGTGATGAGTACTGCAGGGTGCTAAATGGAAAAGACACACCACTTACCCTGGTGAGTAAACTAAGAGCATACACTGGTGAAATCCCAATGTTAAAGGCAAAACTCCCAGTCTGCTGTCATCTAAATTGATTATCTGCCTACAATGACACAGGTTTAATTACAGAACTCCTCCATTCAAAGCATTAATAACACTAAGTTTTAGCTAAGATCACTGATACAGTGACCATTGCTTCATCTCTATGCTTCAAGTCAGCTTAGAAAACTCTGAGGAACAGGATGCTTTGCCCTGGAAACAAGCTCAGACAGTCTAGAAACAGCTGAAAATCAGCTGTGTGGTTCAGGCATTACTTCTGACCTAATTATTTCTAGATGAGCTTTGAGAGGTCTGGGGTGTTTCCCCCTCCCCTCTCTCCAGGGGATACTGGAAATCCTTAACCATGTTTCTAACCCAGTGATTTTGATAATGATTTTTAAAACATTGGTAACAGCAGCTGAGGGGTGGGATGCTCACTGTCTAAGCCTTCTCTGAGAAGGTTTTAAGCAGAGATTTCAAACAACAAACCACTGATCATGGGAAACCCCCAAGGTCAGTGCACAGATGAGCCCATATGCAAGGCATATGCCCATGGCACAGCGAGTCCCAAGGGCTGGAGATGACAAGCCAGTCAAAACTGTCAGGTATTTATCACTTTGTACAACTCCTTAACTGACACACAGTTTGCAGGGAGATTCTCTTGAAGCTTTATTTGATTCAGGAACAAAACTGCCTCAATATTTAAATTACTCTCCTTGTTCTTACTCTAGAAGCAGCTGCTGCTGAGCTTTCATCTGGAGTTTTAATACTCCCTAAAAACATCAGGTGAGATCCCCCCAGCTTGTAGACTTGATACTATCTTTGGGTTTTAATCCAGGTCAAATCACAAACCTCTTCTCAAAAGTCATAGTTCTCAAAAGTCAAAGTTAAAGAGCTTGCATTCTTATTCATTTCCAGTGATTGCTCATAAAAGCAATCTGTTAATCAACTGGCTACTCTTGCTGCATGACCAGATCCTGCTCGGCACCAGCCAAGAGGGCTGGTAGTGGCAAGGTAACACAAAGGGGAGCTCCTTCCGCTTAGAAGCATCAGAAAACAATAGAGGTTTCTTTATAGCCATCATAACAGACTTTCCACATGACAAAGTTTTAGATCAGTTGTACTTTATAGGGGGGAAAAAAAGGGAGTGGAACAGAGGAGAGCACAGGGTGATTGTAACCTGACTTCAGCTGGGAGAGAGAGAGGGGTAGAAAAAGTTCTTTAAAAACAAGTAGGTTTAATAAATGATATGAAGTGTTATCTACATGTCAAAGTGACTGAAACCACCTTGGTAACTGCAGCCAAGGAAGAAAGAGAGGAACGTGAAATAAAACAGATTTCTGGATTTATGCATACAGAAAAGTGACACTTCTGAAGTTCTGCCTCTGCAGGGGAAGATCCCTGCCACATATTGTCACCCCTGCAAAGGAGGAAACAGAAGAAATGTGGCTCTAGAACACAGGAAGTTCAGAAATAGCCCTTGGGAGTTTGAAGGGGAGGGAGGAAAAATAAAGAAATTACATGGTTTACTTTTATGTACCAAGTAAAAAGCAGAAATTATGACTTAGCCTAGAGGAGATGGCGAGTAGAGGGGTTTTTATATGTTCTTAAAGGACAAATTAAATGACCTGAGCAAGTACAGAGTTGTCAGCTTGGCCTCAATCCCAGATAAAATAACTGAATGGCTGATACAGAACTCAATTAATAAAGAATTAAACTAATAAAACTCATCTATAAAACCATATTGACTGAAATAACAGGCCTTGACAGATTAGCATCATCTCATCCATAAAAACTTATTAAATACCAGTAAGTTTAAGCATTGACAAAGATGCTTCAAGCTTTCACAAGACATTTCCATTGGCATGATCTGACATCCTGCTCAGTTAACCACCCTGCTGCCAGAACACAGCACACGCTAATGCAGCAAGAGCTGGCTCCTGTACCTTCTCCAGATATACTGCGTGGTGAAGATGATCCCTCAACCTCCGATACCAAGAACCAAGGCCAGCCTGGCTATTTTCCAGGCCTCCTTCAGCATCGCTGGCATGAAACATTTCCTCAGTACAGCTTACAAGGCATAAATAAAAGCAGCTAGAAGACACAAAGATGGAGGTGCAGCTCCTTTTCACCCCAGTTTGTTGTTATGAAGCCAAATTGGCCCACTTGAGGCCTGAGAAATATATTGTCAACAACTTAATGGACTAGGAAAAGTCACAGAAGCAAAAGCCTGTCTTCATGTGGATGCAGGCAGATGTAGGAGATAGAAAAGGAGGAATCAAACAGAGAAAGTGAGCTATTTGTGGTGAAAAGATTGTGAAAGGTAAATACTAAGGAAAGGAAAAAAAGACACAAACATTTTTATACAAAGGAAGCATTTTTGATATAGCATGCCTTTTCTTTTTCCTCTCCAAAATGTTTACCTGAACTACACAACGCTTTTGGGCTTCTTGGATCTCCATCATTGCTCTGCAATGCCACACATTTCTCAAGGAGTGGTGGGAACCAACAAGAGGCACATGGATGGATCTCAGGGGCTTCGAGTCCCTTCGAGGACTTGGAAATCAGTTCTGTTCCTTTCCATTTCCCCCACCAGCAGCTAACATTTGCAACTTAATTGACAATCCTTTTTGTCCCACCAAAACCAGGCTGATATTCCCAATCTCACATAAAATCTGTGGTAAACTCCATGGCATCACTTATTTCCGAATGAATTTGCCTTATTAAAAAGTAATGAACTATTAATTAACTTTGCACTCCTACAAAGCTGCTTAATTCTCTATCCAATTAACAGCAATCTGCTGAAGGATTCTAATGATTATTTTAAATTTGCTAACAGAAACATCTCTGAGCCTTTCATAATAAGATATTTATAGGATGGCTTGGGCTGGATCTTGCTCACATTCTAATTCAGTAACATTTTTATAATACTTCAACATCTATCTGCAACATTATCTTTGACAACATATCATTCAGATGGCAAAGCAAGGCTGAGTAACTAAAACTGCTTATTTGGAAGTTGTTTTGGAGGGACTATTCTTAGCTTTTCCAATGATACCAACACAGGCATAGAGGGTTTTCAAATCCTCAAGTACTGTTTCTGCTAAGTTTCATAGGGACATTACACAGGTATTTGCTCTGCAAAGGGTGCTGAGGCCCTGGCACAGGGTGCCCAGAGAAGCTGTGGCTGCCCCATCCCTGGCAGTGTTCAAGGCCCGGTTGGACGGGGCTTGGAGCAAGCTGCTCCAGTGGAAGGTGTCCCTGCCCACGGCAGGGGTTGGAACTGGATGGTCCCTTCCAACCCAAACCATTCTATGATTCTATAATTCTATGATTCTCAGTGTTATGAAGTCTCCTCTGCACAGAGGAGCCCACTCAGAAGCACAGTGTACAGCTTACCTTCTTAAGTCATAAACATAATGACAGTGCATATCTTGTATGGCTTTTAAACCTAAATATGGGCTGGTCTTACAAGACAGACCGGACCAGAAAGACTTTATTTCTATACAATTTTGGCATCCGGAAGTTCTTCTCCTCCCCTATACACAGACATAACAGAACACATGCCTGTGTGTGTAGCACACACTCCTTCAGTCACTACCTAGACTCCTCTTGCATCATTTCTGACACAGAATAAAGAACTTCTGAAATCTGCACTTCAAGGAGTCATTCTCTCCACTGCTGCAGCAAAGGCATCTGACAATGACAAAGCTGCAGCTTTTGATTCTCACTAATATTATACATTTTCCCAAAAGCAAGAAATGAAATAAAGGAGCTTAATACTCAACATCACAACTGCCTGTATGGTTCCTAATTATTAATTGCCACTCCCTACCTAAAAGGAAAACTACCTGAAAACCTGCAGATCAATAGCCAATTCTGAGCAATTGTGGTGTGCTGTATCATGGGCTCAAAATATCCAATTTCAGTCATGTTCAGAACAGAAAATTTATAGAGGCAGTTAATAACTTCTCTTTGTACGTATTAACCAACATCACTCACAAACCCTCTCTAGTTTACCTTAATACATACCACCCAAATCTGAAGTAGTATAACCTATGGCATGTTAAAACCAATATGCTCACCTAGAAATATGATAACGGTTAAAGTTACAGTGGTCTGAGGATGTGAGGAAGAGGCACTGAAGTGCCATAAAACACAAGTCTGTGGTTTGGTTTGGGTTTTTTATAATACAATTCTTTTAATACTAACATTTGGTCAACATCAACATCTTTTTCTCATCCAGATATAGGGGCTTGCTGCTGTTTACTAGAGGCATGCCATTTGGAGCTCATCTATTGCTGTGACCTTGTTGGATTTCCCCACTTCATACACTGCTAACAATAGAATCATACACAACATCTCTCCTCACAACACTGGTGCTCATTAGGGACCTGAGGCTAGGAAAGGGTGCACCAAGGAGACCATAAACAGAATCAAGTCTGAGAACAAAATAAACCAAATGCTGGCACATCAATCAGACAGTTCCAGTTAAAGTCAGTTTTTCTCCCTGTGTGGCTTTGTCATCAAGCAGCACGATACATCAGGAGAGAAAAAAGAATCTTCCTAATCTTATATATTGAAGTAGTTTCCAAAGCAGGTGCCTGAATTTGCTTGCTAAGGCTTTTGAGATGTCCACAGTAGCAAACCAAACCAGATGCTGCTTTTTTTGCTTTGCCATGATCCTCTAGCACTTTGTTCTCACATGGAATCATGGAGGAACACTACAAACATGGAGCAAGGACTGTTCATCTTCCTGACTGATGATCATCAATTTTGGTTTTATTTTCTCTCTCTCATACAGTTCATTCTGCATGGTTCTAGTGTTCATTCGCATGCTTCACAGCCTCCTGCTTCAGAGGGATGCACACTACTGTTTGATGATTTATTATCTGCCTTTGATTGAGGCCGAGGGCATTTTACATTATTTTATTAGCTAACATGTGTACACACAGCATGTTTTAACTGCTGCATCCATAATCCTATTTTACAAATCAATGCTGTGCCTCTCTCCATATCAGAAGAGCCATCTGGAATTATTGATCTCTTTATATTTCTTTTTCTATTGATCATGGCATCTACAGCACCATCAAGTTTCCATTGGCACAGGTTATGTTCACATTAAGCAATTTTCCATGTTCAGTGTAGTGAGAACTGCTATTAGCTTGCCCCAAAGTAATAAAAGTTAAGCTTCCCAAATATTCTATACATAACCCTCTAGACACACATTCTCACATACACAAATCACTTGCAGTGTGGCCTCTGCCTATTCAGATTGGAGAAATTACTGCAGTAGACAAGACTTCAATCTCAGAGGATGGCCAATGAGCTTTATACCAAACACAATAGGCAAAGAACAGGTGGCTAGCAAAAATCAAGATCTGAAAGACAATATATGAAGATGCTTTATACTCTTATGAAGCACAGAGAAAGCTTTAAGAACCATTTCCACATCTTACTTAACCAAAGACAACCGTAATTTGAAAACAACCCCTGTTAAACCACAAAACTACTAAAGTGTCAGGGAGTTAAACACCACACACAAGGACAGCCCCCCTTTAGCTGTTTCTGCCACAAAAATTACTTCTACAAACCATTTTTCTCAAATCCTGTTATACAGAAGTTCTTTACTACAGAAGTAACACAGCAGTAACTGAATAGGTTCTTGGGGTATTAAGGAGTTAATACTTGAAACTGCATCTTTGCTCTTACACAACCTTTCTGCAGGAGGAGAAACAACTGTGCACTGTGATAAAGTCAAACTTGCACAGTTCTCAGACTTCAGGCACACATAACACTACTCTAGAAGAGTATATTTTAAACGCATTCTTTCTTCCTTGGTGGAATTCATCTGTGCCTTGAATGCACAGAGATACTGGAAGTGTGGTTCCTTAAATGGATTCAGTCCATGGTCCCTTCCAAAACTCTCAGCCTGGTGGTGCAAGTTCTATGGAAGCTGATGTTATGCAGCTTCACAAGAGTGAGCAAGTGTGTCACGACCATGCACAAACAGTATGTCTGAAGCATTACACGGGCACTGGATGTTCACTACTTAAACAGCAGCCTCGCCACACGTTTAGTGCATCTGAGAAGACAGATAACTCTTACTGTGTATGTACAGTACATATGATCAAAGCATCCTGCAACTCAGATAAAGCTCATGACCTGAGCAGCCTGCAGAGCATCTGCAAACAGCCAGATTATGCCCAAATCACCTCAAGATCTACCACAGGCTGCAGCTCCAGATGAATTGAGAGGAAGAAATAGGGAAGTCCCAAAACTAGAGCATCAGAGGAAGCACTACACACAGAAAGGACTTTGAATGAAGCATTTGGTAAATATTACTTTCTTTGAGTAAAATTTATATATTCAAGTTCACTCCCACTGAAGTTAAGCAGGCTGATCTTATTAAGAGCTAAATTAATTTAAAACTGAGGTCAGAATCTAAATACAACTGTATATTGGAGCACATGATCACTAATATAACAGCCCAATATAGATCCAAGGGTGTTAGACTACAAAGTCTGCAACAGAAAGCTTATCTCCCACCCCCTGTTTTTAGACTATGGTAGTTACCACATTACAGAATATCAAATAATTCATTTACGTGGACATAACTCATTTATATAAGCATGAGGAAAGACAGCAAAATGAACATCAACAACTAAGGTTGTGGTACAGTACAGAAAAGGATTTTACCAAATTCAAGATATTATAAAATATTATTAAATATTTAATTTTACTGTAACAAAAATCCTTATAAAATATCCCAACTTACATTTTTTTTATTTATTTAACTTTTTTATTGATCCCAAGAAAAGCTTTACAAAATTGATGGCATTATAACTCATACCATACTAACTGCAGATGGGACGGAGTGAACCAGTTGCTAACACTGCAATGATTTAGAGCAAGAACTGAAAAAACAGGACTTCCAACTGAAAACTAAATGCAAAATACATAGAATACTGCTCTCCCTATAGCTCCCCCACCCCTCTCTTTTCCTGGGAGAGTCACTAGGAAGCACCACTACTTTTAAAAACAGATTTTGCTTGGCACAAAACCGGGCACAGAAAGTTCGTGGTACTGCAGCATCAATACAAATTCAATGACTGCTGATGTACGAAACACAACATGACTGGATCAGGTAAACAAAGCAGTAAGATAAGGAAAACCTGTCCCAGCCAAGGCACCTTGCACCTGGAGCTTTGTGAGAACTTGGGTTTTTTCTGCACAAAACACCACCAGTTATAAAAGCAGCAATCTGTTCCCCTCAAAACAAAGGAAAATCCAAGATCCAATCTGCTCAGCTTCAGCTCTTCCACTTTCTAAGACAATTCAAAACCATCTCAGCAGCAGCTTGAATTCACATGCTGAAAACCTGAGGATGCCATCTGCAGTCCTGCATTTACATTTAACATTAAATTGTGCCTCTGGCAAATTTCATACTCTGCCTACAAAGCTTCAGCCTCTTATTCCAGCAGCTCTTCCAGTATCTGCATGTTGCCTCCTGAGCTAAAAGGACATCTGCTCTTGAACACTCTAAGGAAAAAATGCCATCAAAATTAAAGATACTTCACATCATAACATGAGATTGACAGCAGTGAACACATTAGCAGCACCAAGGGGTCCCTAGATACTACAGTTTTCTCTACAACTGCTTTTTTCCTGCAGTACAGAGCATGCACAAGGAGTAACACAAATACCACCTTTATTTTGAAGTTACACAACCAGAGCCCCTCTCTTATGAACCCAGGAACCAATTGAATGCTGTTTGCTGCAGGTCTGATACCGAGGAAAGTGATCATTATTTTCAAGCACAGCATAGCTGTGGGCTGGGGAATCCCAGATTGGTTTGGGTTGGAAGGGATCTTAAAGCTCATCCAGTTGCAATGCCTGGCCCCAGGCAGGGACAACCTCTACAGGCAATGCTGGGAATGTGGTGCTTTCAACTACCACTAAAACCACCCCAGTTACAACAGATCATTCAACTCTATCAACATTTACTACTAATTGTATCTACTGTTTATAAAGTAATTCTTTTAATTGTGGATTTATCTCAAAGTCTTGAGGATGCATAATATACATGCACAACAGCTTATTAAAAATCTTCTCACAAACAAGGACAACTACAAAGTCACTTTGTGCCACTTTCAAAGTTGAACAGCAACAAACCAGACAGAAATCCAGTTACTTGCAGCACAGCATACCATTATTCACTTCTGAGGCACTTTCCTAGTGCTATTACACAGTTCATACAGTGCAGGGGTATTTCTGCATCAATATGGATCAGTCCATGAAATGTGTAACTGATTTTCCATAGTCTAAGTATAATCAAACAACTTAAGGCCTCAATAGGTATTTTAACCACTCAAAAGAATACAAATGAGTAGAGGCATTCTGAGGTTTGCAACCACTCACAGTTTAGAAGCTTTCAGGCCACACATGTTTAATCACAGAGAGTTGATTGGGATGATGGGTGACTGATTATTTATTGACATGTGCACACAGGGATGGAAACAGAATGGGATAATTGGTGCCTTGCCAGAGGAGCCGGCAATCATCACTGACCAGTTCTGATTTTTGGACATCAGCCCAAATATGATACTGTAGGTGCCAGAGAAGCTTTGTGTTTGGCAAAAGTGAAGCTACATGCATAACTTCACATATATGATTAATCCTTTTAATACTGGGCCAAGCTACTCCCAAAACCTCACAGTTTGTCAGGGCCTTCATCTGCATATGTTACAGAGCAATTACACGCACGCATTATTACCCAAGCAGAAAAACAAGTCAGCATTTAAAAACCCCAGCAACAGTTAGATGCCTTTTAGGCAGTTGGTATGAAGCAGTAAACACCACCTTTCTCTCACAGCCCAACACTGAAATG
The DNA here is from genome assembly GCA_009867235.2 of Psittacus erithacus. Classification (NCBI taxonomy): domain Eukaryota; kingdom Metazoa; phylum Chordata; class Aves; order Psittaciformes; family Psittacidae; genus Psittacus; species Psittacus erithacus. The sequence goes on from WYDI02017278.1 coordinate 21,139, forward strand.
AGGGAAAAGAAAATGTTTGCTTTTCTGAGAAAGGCAATATTCCAACAGATGGGAAGCAGAACCACCAACTGTTGACAGAGCATGAGGATTCTCAATGAGAGCAGCATAAGGTGTCTGTCCCTACTGGAACTTGAACTAAGCACCTTCTCCTCCTAGAAGCACTCAGTCTTTCAGCTGAGCTGCTGGCAATAATTCTATCAAAGTTCTGCAAACAGAGACAAAACGCTCACAAGAGAGGAACACAGAAAGAAAGATGGGTTACAAATTGCTGGGACTCATCTGTTTCAACAAAGCTGCAAGTAGGGAATGATTGTGGGTCAGCTCCAGCAAGTCAACAGGAGCTCTTCTACATATTTTAATGGCCTTTGAAGCAGACCCTTGAGGACAGCTGCCCGGTTAATACCCAAACCTTCAAATGAATTCAAAGAATGCCTCAATGCCTCTACATGGCTGAAGTCACATCCAAAATTCAGCTGCTGCTGTTTTATATGACCAGCATCAATGAAAGCTCCCATCATCAGAAATACAGATCTTTTTCAATCTAAAAATTAATCTACCACCTCTCCCCCTCCAGCCTTTTCTTTAGCATCCTTCTCCCTTTAGTGGAAATTACCATCACTGAAAAGACACTTAAACCTATATATGTAAATTACAATCTTTCCACAGACTATTTTTTGGCACTGTAATTTGCCTTTAATAATTTATAGCGAAGAAATTCAAAATAACTCACAGTGTTTACTTAGAGGATTGCTAATCAACTCTCCAGCTTTGTTAGAATTAAAAGGACTCTCGTCAAGACCTCCCCAGAAGCCTCTGTCCTCTCTTCCGCATTGGACTATGTGCATAAACGTATATTCACACACAAACCCCCTAAAATATTTGCAGATGCAAAATGAAGATGCAGAAAATCCTGCATATGAGTCTAAATAAAGAGTCCAGACTTACAAGCAGCTACATTAAGTTTTAAACTCTCAAAGACTGGAGGGCAGAGGGGGGTCAAGAAGGGTAAAAAATCAACCCCAAACAGTTTTACATGTAGTTCCTTATTTTGAGATGGTAAAAGACCTTATTTGCAGAAGGCCACATTTCTTTGTGAGAACAGACAGGTTATTCCCAGCTCTGCCCAGCAGGGATCACTAGCTTGCAAGGGAGAGGTTTTATGCAGATTCATATCCTTTAATTAAAAGGGAAACCCCACGAGCATCATCTGAGTCAACCTCTGATTAGGGATAAAATTTACAACTTTATAGAACCACAGCCTGGTTTGGGTTGAAGGGACCTTAAAGCTCATCCAGCCCCAACCCCTGCCACAGGCAGGGACACCTTCCACTAGAGCAGCTTGCTCCAA
>WYDI02017279.1:0-25534 GCA_009867235.2 Psittacus erithacus
TACCTCCGTGCCGTCTTCCCGCCCATCCCTTTGGGAGCAGGGGGGGGGGGGGAGTGGGGGGGGGATGGAATCGGGAGGAGTGAGCAAGCAGGCTGAGTGGTTCTGATTTATGGCTTGGCTTAAACCACGACAGCCATGTTGTTGCAACAGCAACCTGGAATATTAATGTTGCTTTTCACTTAAGCGCAATTCTAACAACTTCATTACCTGTTTTGAAGTCAGGCTTGTCCCATTTCAATGCTTTGTCTGCTCTGAACTAAAGATAATTCTACACACACAGCCAAAAGTTGCAGCTGGGAGACAGAACTGACAATTTATTCCAACTAAGAGAAAATGATACTCCAAATCCAATCTTCAACAGAAGTGAAACAATGACTTAATGAATTCTTGATTAAGCAGGTGTTTTAAGTTTGGCTTACAGGCAGCAGGGCCTGTTCATGCCACCTTTCCCCCTACTCCCCGCCCCAGACTGTGAAATGTAAGCTCCGCAGTAAAAGTGTTTCTAGAGCCCAAAAAGCTAGTGCGCAAAAACACATAGCTGGGAAAAAATAATTATAATCGTAATTCCAAGAAAGAGAGTGCTTTTCTCACTCCATACTACTGCAGAATCCAGTTTTGATTAGTGTCTAGCGTGCATGGTAAGAAGTCTTCACAGAACTGAAATTAACATAAACTGGTAGCACGCTAATTTTCCCAGTTTTCCTGTCCAAGTGGTCTAGTAGCAACTGTTAATTTTTTCAAAGCTGCTTGCTTTTGAGATTGGCTCACAAGTGTCAAACCCAATTCTCTCCGCTATAACTTTGCTCCTGCTTACTAAAACTGTGAGCAAATAGAAATGCGAATGGGACAAAGAGGCATAAACAAACATCTGAGGAGAGATAATGGGGAACCAAAGGAAAATTTCTTTTCAAAAGCAGTATGAATACAGATTTAGGGTTATGCAAGTTGCACATAAACGCATTATTAAAAGAAAAAAGATGATGGAAGGAAATCAGACAAAAATATGAGAATACTACAGAAAACTGTATGCAAAGAATAAGGTGCAAACACGAGAAAGAAAACAGGCCATTATGGAAAAGCCAACAAAAACACAGTGGAAAACACAAAGACAATGTAATAGAAAAGACACAGCCAGCTTTACTAATGAAAATCACCCCCTCACCACATTTCATTTAAAAACCTGCCTCAAATGGGGAGAATGGATCTTAGAACTGGAAGTTGCTACTGGCCACTATTTCATATTAAACTCAATATCGCTCAGTATAGGAGTTGAGTTTAAAATGGCACTTCACTTTTACTACAGCCAGTCTTCACGCTTAGCCACTTACTCTCGTTAAGTCCATGCCAAGTTTCAGCTGAGACAAGAGATGCAGGATAACACTACGCTGCTCTTCCACCGCTCCTAGATCATCTTCTTTATTATCACAGATATCCTCCAGCTCCTCATCTGGATTAATTTCTTCAGGTTCCTGGGATAAAAGCCATAAGTATCAGCTCAAAGATGTGACTGGCCAGACAATATGCAAAAAAGACTTCATACTATATTTAATTGTCCATGTATTAAAAATAAATGACTAAATAAACCCCTGCAGAGCACTATACAATGGAATCTACTGCCAAGATAAACAACAGTTGAAGAATTGAAAGGAACATTAAAATAACTCAGCATTGATTTCATCTAGAGGATTCAGGCTAAGATTTCTCACCATCTCTCATGTGGTTTGAGGCAGGGAGGGAAGCTTTAAAAGCAAACATGACCTGTTTTCCTGTAAGTTTTGTGACCTAACAGAATGGCTAGCCTCTAACACACACACCAAACTAGCAAAGTAAAATCCAGCAGAGATTCCAGCTACTTCAATAACACCCCTCCAATTCCACACCACTTCAAGATTTACAGTGTTGCCATCATCACTCCAAAGGCTGTAGCAAATGGTAGTTCCCAGTTACTTGCTTACTGTCATGCCAAATGCCATATATATCTACAGGCCAGTCTTCACAAGCATTATCAACGTTGCTGCTACCTAACAGTAAAGGAAAAAGGAAAAGTAGCCTGGAGTTTCGTAAACATTAGCAAAAAATGTATCTCACATACACACACTACATGCTCTGGTTGTCTGTTAGTATAACTAAAGCACCCAGACAGATGAGCAGAAATTGTCTTAGCACTGTTTTAACAATGACAACCCCAGAAATACCATTTTAACAACTGCCATACTACAAGCAGAAAGTCGAATGCTTCAGGAAGGGATGGTGGTATTCCCAGGGCTCTGAGTAGCATCCTCCTGGGCCAAACAGCTGGAGAGAGGTAGATGCAGAGCGCAGAAGCACTGAATGCCTCCAGAGGGCGGCAATATTACTCTGCCTAAGCAAAGCCCTTTATCCTGAAACAGCTGCCCAAGCTCAAGGCAAATTTATGAACGCTCAATCACCAAAGCCAGGCAGCCAAGCCCTCACAAGATCTCAAAGTTTGGTGAAAAAAGCAGTATCACACTGGTGACACCTTTCCAAGGATGCTATCACAAATAAGGGAGCTGAAAGTATCTAAGGCAAGTGATAAGCCTAGTCATAGCCCAAATACATTAAGCTTTTGAACTATAACTCACGTAATTACTGGAAGAAGGAATTAAGTGATTTTTAAAATCCTAATCCTGGTTTGTTTCTTTTTTCATCTTTTTTTTTTTTCTGTTAATTTAGCAACCATTCTGATCCATTTAATAATCTATAAATTATATGCAACTGAAAAAAATCATTTCAATTTTGATTTTGTTAGAAAATAGTACAGTGCTGTTGCAGATATACAATACATTATCTTTTCACAAAGACAGTCTCATCCAAACAGCTGTGTGAAACCAACTAGTATAAAAAGAATGTAATTATGATTTTCTAGCTTATCTAGGAAAACACACTCTTTACCATAATCCCTGCTGTTTTTTTACTTCAGTATACTGCACTTCAATTTTGACAGTTATGTTGCAGACTCTAGCTGTATTTCAAATACATTAAGCCATCCTGAAGTCAAGTAGACAGTTGCGCAGATTAAGAAAAACAGATGCAGCAAGAGCTAGAAAAGAAAGATGGGGAGATTTAATAGCTGTAGACTGACAAGTGTGTCTTTCATCTACTTAGGCAGCTCTTCTTGGGCCTGTTTCGAGTGTGTCATGAATTCCAGTTAGGTTTTTTGTGCTTCAGTATCTACCTGGTTTAGATCAAAATGCAAGGGAATACTGCCTATTCCAACACCTTGCATTACCATCCCAACTGCCTCCCTCCACTTGACAGCTAGTTACAGAAAGCAGCAAAAATTTATTGAAAAAGCAAGGGAGAAAGTTTCATTTACTGCAATTGTACTCACTTCTCTGACATAGCTAATCAGAAAGCATGATAAAAATTGTTATTAAATCATTTTCACATAAGATGAAACATTTACAGATAATCCTCAAAATAATTCCCCACAGAAATGGGATATTCACATTACCTTACCCTTGTTAGCTGGCAGGGCTCTGCAGTGGACTGCTCTTCTCTGACAGATGCTGGCTTGTTTATCTCTGCTGGGAAATTCTGAGCTGCTCCATTTTTGAAGTGGTTTGCCAGAGATACCTTTGGTTCCAACCAACTGATCGTTGTTGCTGAAGCAAAAGAAACTTTGCGCTGAAACTTGCTCATCCTCCGCAAGGTCAGTAAACAGCAGTTTTCACAGAAGAGCTATTTTTTAAGGAATAAGCTGAAAGCAGCCAATTCCTCCTGCAGCCAACCCCTTCAGCAGCCACTAAACAAAGGTGGTGCAATGAGACACCACCTTCAGTGATCATTAGCACAAACACTGCGATTGGTGAGCTGCAATACATGCAACTTGGACTGGAGAAACTAGCTGGTGTCATGAAAGGTGTAATCAGATACTACAGGACAAGCCCAGTATCACCGTGAATGTTAAATAACCCTTACAATTCTCTTTAACTGCTACCAAAAAAGCAGCCCACTACTTATCAGGCTCTCAAACCCAGCCTGGTTCTAGACTAAAAAGAGCTAGAGAAGAAAGTTTTGCGGCCAGTGTTTTCTCTGGAGCAGGTACTGGTCTATTCTCAGCTGCAAAGGAAGCAAGCACATGTTGTTGAATAAATAACGGTTGCTAAAAAAAAATATATATATATAAAGCTGCCAGGCTTGGACTTGGAAAGCTATTACCCACTTGATGATTCCAGCATCTCTGGTTACTCCCAGCTAATTTATCAGACCAGATCAGGTTCCTCATTAATAACACAAATGTTCCATTCTTTTTCAAACGCTAATAAATGTATAGGGCACTCCAATAAGTTTTACAGAAGAAAACACAAACATTCTTGGCTGGGTTGCAAACACAGAAATTACTAGGAAACCTGAATTTCTACCATCATACAGCAGCTTCCTGTGCCTCAGAACGGACATTGAGATATCTGTTGTCTCTTCCTATATGATACACAATCCTTTATTTCCAGACCTCTGTTACCAGGAACTAGGTCACATAGAATCACAGAATGGATTAGGTTGGAAAGAACCTCAAGATCATTTAGTTGCAACCCCCCTGCCATGGGCAGGGATGCCTCACACTAGACTATGTCACCCAAGGCTCTGCCCAACCTGGCCTTGAATCCTCGACCACAACAGGCAGGGTGAGTTTAATGCAGCAGCATTTCCACCAGGAAAATACTGTGGCAACAAAAAAGTCCAGCTTTACTAATGGGACAAGACAACTTTTTCTTGCAGCAGGACAGTCTATTTTCATCAAGTATATTACTCATGCATCCATTACATAGTAAGAAACAAAAATCCCTCAGCAGTTGAATCTATCTAAACAGAAGTTTTGAAGAAGTAAAAAAATAAGATGCGCAATGTCACTGTCACGCTTACCTTTTCGTAAAGGTTTTACTCATCTTTAAAATCTCCTCATGACATCAGTTTTCTGAGCTGTAACTTTCAACACAATCTCTAATTGTATGTTCTAGGCTGCATTCAATCCACACTCTATATTAGTTTGAATTTAACAAGTAGCTTTCCTTTTATACTCCCTATTAGCTACTTCTAAAATAACCTTCTTATTAAGTTCTGTTTAATTTTGGTTATTAAATTCTAGGAGATTTAAGTGATTTGAGCTACTAGTTGCGTTTTAATATTTGTGAGTGGACAGGATACCAAATTAATATTTCTGTTCCAATGGAAGATCATATTGAAATCTGCTCTTGACTATTTTGGATAGGCACAAGCTATTCTCATTATTTGTGATCTCCTCCCCTAAAAGTTTTCCCCCATCTTTTTTCTTAAGCAGTTGTCAGCACTTCCCCTCTGCTATAACACAGGCCTCACAGCATCCATAGTATTCACTTTCAACATTTTTTTTAAGAGTTTCAAACTGTTGTTGCAATTCATGACATTATCAATAATAGCAAAGTTTTAGGGTGTTTTTTTTTTAATCTGTAACATTTCATCACTTTTCACTTGAATTTAGGAAAGGTTAACAGCTGCAACTTTAATTTTCTTTCAGTTTGTGATTTATGGTGCACCTTGATGCAGTTGGGGCAATATGTTTTTTTGTCTTCTAACAATTTATAGCAAACTTACACTTTTACAATCCTTGGGTTTTTTAACCTGACAAGCATCTGCCTGACACATTTTTAGCAGTCAGGTACCAAGTTAGCAGACCCAAACATTTTTTTTTTTCACTTCATGTTTAAATCTATGATGTTAGACAAGTCTCCTCTTCACCATCACTTCTTGCTTCACACCACTTGCATCTAGCTGAAGCACACTGATCTGCCCTTATGATCCTAGCAGGATTAAATAGTGTGCGTTTGATAGAACAGTTTGCATTCAGCATTTTTTCCTACACTTAAATATAGAAATGCCTCCTGCAGCATTTGAATTAAGCCACAAGCCTTTTCCTTCCTGTACAAACTTCTGAAGCCTACTAAAAATACTACATCAGTTGGGCCACAAGGAGAAGGATCACTCTTTAGTCAGAAGGAGAAATCTAAGCTAACTGGATGTAAAATAAAGTTCTTTGCAATCCTTTAAAGGAACAAATGTATTATAGTATCTCTAGAAAGGCCACATTTGTGGGACAATGGAAGGCTGCAGTGCCTTATTTTAATGGTCTGATTTTAACTCTGCCCCCAGTAATTCACCATCCGATCTGCTGTTCCTCCCCTCTCCATCCATCTCTTCAGGATGCCACCAGAAATCTTCTCGATTTTGACATCCTCAAGCAATGTTTTTGGATTTGGCCATTAAGAAGCAGGTACCAACTGAACAGCAGTCAGATGAACTGAACTTTTCCCTGCATAGCTTAAAGAAATGTAAAAACAAAACACACACAAAAAATATCACACTTGTAAGTTATTAAAACGCTCACCGGACCCTTCGTATTTCCCCAAATACAGTAATGGGTCAAAAAACACTACTTAGTAGCACACACACAAAAAAGCAAAACCTGATGTGCACCTCCTACACTTATGCATCAGTAGTTAAACAAAAACTTGAGGGAACTGGAAGAGGTTTCTCAGTGTGAGTAGCTTCAGCATTCAGACAAAGATCTGGAGAGGCTCCATCTGGTTTTTAATTTTTAAAATTTTTGAACTTAAATACACCACAAAAGTTGATTCATCCTCCTCAGATAATTCTTTTTTAATGCATGTGGTAATTTTTATATGGTTTTTATACTCTTATACAAAATATTTTTTCATCTTAGAAGCTAAATCAATTACAGCTCTGAGATAACATGCACTGGCAAAGCAAGTACCACAAATATGAGAGGCATATGGGAAAGATAAAGGAAGAGACAACTTCTGAGCATAGTTTGTTACATACTTACCTTTACATACTTATTACATACATACATATTACAGTTACATACTTATCATATCTGTTGTGTAAGAGAAGCATTTGAGAATCCTCAAAAGCTTTTTGCTTACAAAAAGCCACAAAGTAAACACATGAAAAAAAGTCACAATAAGATGCAAAAAAATTTACAATCAGGAAAGAACATATTCAGGTCCATACACTGCACACAAAATAGTGGAATGATTCTGGTAAGCACCTACTTGCACAGACGTGATCAACTGCGCAAAGGCAGCAATGTATGTTTGCTGTTTGTGTATTTATATTATATTATAACACAAGCATTAGCAGAAGGTTTTGGGGCTGGTTGTTAAAGAAAAGTATTCAGTTGGTCTGGGACTTTTGTAGATTTTTTTGGTGGACTTTTGGAGTTGTTGAATTTGTTTGGTGTTTTTTGCCTTTTGGACACACCCCCTCTTTTTTTTGTACCTTTAACCAATTTGAATTTGCCTACAAGTCTATTCATGGAATGCAACACTTAACTTCTCAGTTTAAAACATGGACTAACTCAAAATGAGAATACTGATACATAAACAATATTAATAATAACCTGTGCAAATGTAGAGCTTAAAAATATCATGCTTAACAAGAAATGAAAGCTACACACACGTGAATGCTTATAATAGGTATTTAGTGTGTAAAAAAAGCCAGAAAAGCACGACATCTGACAAGAGCTGTACTGGACACCACATACCCTAGAATATGCAATCCCCTAACATTTCCTCTGTTCTGTTACTGTTCTTGAGTGGACAGTTAAATCGCAAAAGCAGCCTTCTTCTTGTAGCGCCTTTAAGTACTTTATTCTGTTGCGAGATGCTCCACAACAATTAGATGCTACATTTATGCAGCTACTGCTGCCACACCCTTCTGATAGAATAAATGATAAAAAAAAATTACAACATGCATGGAGTTTTACCCAACGCTAGCAAGTCAAACTCTGGAAAAACTCACAACAAACCAGGCAGCTGGCAGTTTTCTCTGCCCATGTGAAACTGGAGTGGAACAAGCAATTATGCAAGAAGGAAAGGATGCATATTTGTTGCAGAGTTTTCCTCTTTGTGAGCATTTATACTCACCTGCTGGTAAGGATCCCTTTTGTTGAGAAGCATGTTGTAACTGGAGAATATGGAAACAGTCATTTAAGCAGTTCATAGTTGCCATGGAAGTTGCTTTGAGCATTAATAGGTCTTGATCCAAGGATGTAAGGTGACCAGAGACAGGAAGGCATTCTATGCTCCTGATCAAGTCTCTCTGCTGGCCCTCAGCCTGAGACATCATCTGCCAAACAAAGAAGTTATTTATCAGGTGATGGAAATGTGTTGTGTGATACAGGTTTAGCTGTGCACAGAGAATCCCAAATGATTTTATGATGATAATCAAACTGTAGAATAATAGATGTATGTAAAGATAAATGCGCTTTTTTCCTTAATGCAGCTACTAAAGAGTCGTTAAGTGCATGATGAAATTCCCATGGCAATGCGTGGTACCTTGTTAGCAAGCAACAGAATACCAAAGTGACTTAAAAAAAAAAAAAGGCAAAGAGGAATTTGAACATGATATTTTCTGCCGTGAATATCAAACACTTTCATGCCTGGCTGATAAGGATGGGGTGAGGGGGAAACCACACACACACACTCCGTGAGGAGTAATTAAGCACTGTGTTCTGCATAGCTTAGAGGAGGATCTAATGAGGTACTACCCATAGATATCAAGATCTTTTTATACCCTACAAGAAGGAATCCAGCACTTTTAAGGAAAAGACCTTTATCACTCAGTTCAGCTCTCCTTTATATTCTGCACTGCCATCACACTTAGGTTTGCTATCTCAATATTTACTTTGCAGAGGGGGGAGAAAAAAGGATTTTCACTTTCATTCTGTGTTCAAATTACAGCTGTTCCATTGCTGTGGTCCCCCTTGCTTTCCCTCCTTCACACTGAGGTACACACCCCTACATCACAGAACCTGCAACAGCACATTTGGCTGCAAGAGGTATAGCAGCAAAGCATACCAGCCATCAAGCAGCACACAGCAGTCTTCCAAAAACCTACATATTTTCCTCTTTGTACTCACAGAAGCAAATTATTGCCCGACTTTGAATCACAGGGATGAAAGCAAACTTCTATATGTACTAGTCCCTTTTCTGAGGAGGTACAACAAACAGCACTAATGTAACTGGACAGTATGACTTTGCAATCGTAACGTGTTCTGGCAGTTAAGTTAAATGTAAAACCAGATTGATTTAGCAGAGCAGAAGAATTTCTTTACAGAATCTGAGATGCATTCATGCAGTACCTTCTTGATTTTTTTTTTCCAGTACCTTTGCCTGCAATCCCTTTCAGGAACTGCTTTTAATGTTTTATGCAATAGATACTTGAGCAGTATGTATTCTTCCAAGTTCACAGTATGTGGTATTTGGAACACATTTCAGGGCTTGGCTACATAGCATGCTATGGTGTGAATTTACAGAGCATTGGTTCTTTGGAAGTGGAGTTAACTGTGCACAGTCAGCTTTAGCATGTCCCAAGAGCGACAGGACAGAAAGCTAGTAAAATAGTTGTATAGCCTTGCCTATGCAAACACACCAGTTGCTATCAGAACATGTGTCTTATTTTCTTCCACTTGCAAATATGATATAAGTCTTTGTGTGCAAGTTTTTTCCAATACTTTGAGACACTGTGTTGATTTAAAAAAAAAAAGTAATAAAAAAGACAGATAATGAGTTGACAAATGGCTACAACCCTTCTGGTGATCTTCACTCTTAGTAATTTACTATGTAGTAGCACCCTAGCACTTCGTTCCAGGAAGAGGTCAGAAAATAGGACAAGCCATGCTATGCTCAGCACTGAAGTTCAAAGGACACACGTCACACAGCCCTAAGTTTTTCCCGCTTATATACTCAGATTTGTTAATTAAAAAAAAAAAAAAATAGTGCCAAGAGAGGAAGAAGCACTGCGATTAAACCCTCAAAACCTATCAGAAATACACAGGCTGTAGTTCTCACTTTGCAAACACAGACACCCACATTTAGTGGAAGTTAGCAGAAAGATCCTCCTAGATCTTCTGCTGTGAAAGGTATCCAAATCAGCATGACACATATTCAAGCCATGAGAAAGGGGAAGTAGAAAGGAAAGGAACTGACAGAAGACCCACAACAGTGCAATTTATGGAGGAAAAGAAAAAAAAAGAAATACAATCAAAAAAAGTCACCATGCAGCAGATCCTTTGAAGGGAAGCTGCTCTTCCCACAGCTTCTCAAATTGAATTTGTAAGCATTCAAGCTGTATCATGCTCAAGTGTAACAGGCACATATCTGCCTGTTAAGTATTTCACTATATCTTAAAAAAAAAAAAAAAAAAAGTAAGCGAACTAACTTTTGACATTCAGAAAAGCCACTATTAATTATCGAGGCGTTTCCATCTGTACAGGTAAATAATAATCATGCTGTGTCACTAAACTCAGTAACAATCAAAAGGGAACATGAATAGTTTTCTGTGCTCTTCAGTGTTAAGAAAAATCATTCCACTTCCCACCCAGTGAGAATCTCAATTATAGGATGCAAGCTACTGCTTCAGTACTTCAGTTCACACACACTCCTCTTTTCTCCCTCAAATTTTGAATGCCATACTGCCATTTGAAAAGTCAAAAAGTCAAAAGCCATGAAAAACAGGAGCCACAGGGACACCAGCTGAAGCTTTCCTGGCTACCTGACAGGACTTCACAAGTCTTTGCACTAGCACTACAGGAGACTTTACTGCTATTAGAGGATAGAAGCAAGACGGCAGCAGCTATCCTTTTGCAAGGCATCTACAAGAACAGTCTGTTGTGGACAGAGATTTTCACAGATTCTGAAGTCTAAAGAGGCAGTCACCTTGTCTAGACTGCCAAGTAATTATGCCACAGCACTTGATTTAAATCAAGGAACAACGATGATGGCAACATACCACACCAGGGAAAGCATTTTCAATATCTACTTACAGCTTCCCACTGATGAACTTACCACATTATTTTACTTAGCCACACATTTTAAGGTTAATGATGCTCACAACACATAGCACTCCTCTATCCCAGTTTATCCAAGTTCAATTTCTAACTATTTGCACTTCATGGATCCTTATTTCCTAAATTAAAAAGCCCTCCACAAGAAACTTATTCTTGCCAAGAAATGTATCATGCTACGCTTATTACACTGTTAACATTAAAATACTCATTAATAAATGCTACTATTAACACAGGTTTGAAATTCAGCAACAAATTCGCTTTTACTATTATCTTTAGATTTGTATCATCTACCCTGTAAATATTCACAAGCTAAATCAACCAGCAGTCAGTTTATTATGTCAGTGAAGATGGAAAAAAGCATGCTTCTTAACTGCTCATTTTATTTTGCTCTTTTTTGAGTCACATTAATTGCTAGACAATTTGTCCACATGAATTAGCGTACTAGAAAGCAGTATCAGTACTCTTAAACATCAATCATGACCAATTTCTCCTTAGTTATAGGAGATACAGGTACAGCTTAGTTCATTCTTCTACAGCTTGACATGGGAAGAAAATAGCATATGATATAACAGTATCATAGTACATGATGCTATACTTCCTTAAGGATATTTCCTTGTCAGCTGAAGTGTTGGGATTTGCAAGGATGAGGAGAACACGCAAAGTTCTACCTTGAGCATGAGGATATTACTGCAGAGTACAAAAGTCAGAATACAGTTCTACACTTCCACAATTATTCAAGGCAAGTTACTTGTCCTCACACAGCTACGCAACAATAGCTTAGGACATGCTATTGACAATATATTCGAATAAGAATAGCAAGTTTCTCCACAATCCTACCAATAGTAGGACAGCTCTTTCAAAAGATCAAAAGACAATTTAAGGCATACAAACCTCTCTAACATCTACAAGATGATCTGGTTGCATAATAGGAACTCTTTTTCCGGTTGGCAATCTATGATGTCCAACACTGAAAAAAGAAACTGCATTTTGACTTGGTCTTCTCTGCACACCTGGAGAGTTGGCACTTCCTTGGGATGCGAGAGAGAAGCTGCGAGATTTCAGAGGAGGGTTGTTCTAGTGAATCAATAAAAAGCATATTGAGAAACACAATTAATTTTTAATAACCAGCAAATATTCTGGTTTGACAGACACAGTAGAACAGTTTCATTTTTTTTTTTACAGAACAAGGACAGATGATATAGCCCTATAATATATTAGTAGCAACTGATATTTTGTGCTATCTGCTAACAGTTGCCCTGGTTTATAGCCTAATTATGATCAATCTGTGAAACAAGACTGATCAATATGTACCACTTCTCTGACTTGAAAATTAGTCCACAGTAGGACTAAATTACCTTACTTGCTGATGTGCAACAGTACTAGAAACTGACTCCTAATAGACCTTGCAAAGATATAGCTGGCATTTAAGAGAATGGGATTTCATATGGAACTATTCATTGAATATACCTCTTACAATAAAGCCTACAAGATGTTGATCTTATCTTGAAAGCAAGGCTTTATTCAGGTACCAGAACAGATGTTACAGTAATTGGGAGGTTCTGTGAAATACACTGTATTTACAACTATCGCATAGTTAGCAAATGGAAGCAACAATCCTCAGTTACAGGGTTGAGGACTTGCTTCTCAAACATGGGAATTAATCTTAAATGTATTTGTGGGATATTGAGTGGCTTAAAAAAAAACCCAACCAACCAAACAACAAAACACTAAAAAGAAAATCTCCCCAAATGGAAGGGATTCAATAACACCAGAGACCCGTTTCCTTACCCATTAAAAAATGCAAAACATCTGGGAACTCTGGGGTAAGATCTCATCTGTCATCTGCCTCCAATACCTGCCCACCAACACCTGCTCAGGGAGGATCACTCAGGTCTTCAGGGGCAAAAGGACTTCACTTTGTTTCATTCCTAAAGATTATTTCTATTACAAGTCAGCTATTACTCAGAAAAATATTTATTGATGTAAGATTCAAACCCAATCATATGCCGTTTTGTAGTATCTGTCTGAGGTAACAGGATAGCAGTATTTGCAGTTCTACCACCTGCCTAGCTTATTTCTGCCCACAAAAATAGCAGTCATACAATACCTTTCCAATAGCTTCTGTGTGATGCTGTGTGCATATCTGAAGTCTGCTAACCCAGTGCTGACGTTCTTTAGCATCAGTAGCTAATAAAAGCAAACCAAAAGGATTATGCAAATGAAGACATTTCAAAGCATGGGCAAAAAAAAAGACTGCTTTTTTTATTTTCCTGGAATAAGAGTAAGTTATGCTGGATTAGAAACCGACAGCAAGTCATCAAGGGAAGAAATACTAAAAGATGTTAGATACGGATATAAGAGAGATAAGATATTACATATAGATATGAAAAGCTATAAGCCCAGACTTCCATAGCCTACAAAAATCAGAGAATGGGCTTCTATAACCACCACAAGAAGGCTAACAAACTGAACATTAGGAAAAACGTAGTTCTATGCAAGCAGCTACACAGTACTGTTATCTACAATGATTTAGAACACTTTGAATCAATTAAAGGACATTATACATGAGGAGTAAACCCCATCCTACACAGCTGAAGTTTGTGGTCTTCTGAAAGTCATCACACTCAAAGAGTACGAACTATCCAAAAGAAGGACAGTTTCTAACTGAAGAGCAGGATGAAAGTTTCATGTGTAATTCTCACTGCATCAGTCTGAGAAACAAGTTCTTGCTTTGGCCATGCAATCAAACCCAGCAGAGCAGCTACAGATGAGAGCCAGGAGTGTCCTCTAGTGGAAGAATCCCTTGCAGAATCCCTTGCACAGGAATCCAGGTCCTACCTCTGAGTTTATACTGCTCCCCACTGGCAGCGTTGACTGTAAAGGTATGAGAGTCTTCATCACTGGGTGAAATTACAGCTCCAGCTAGCTGCAGGGTACCCCTGGGCTTTAGATGTCTAGACTGCTCATTCACAAAGTACTCCAGCAGACCAGCATCATTGTTTAAAACAAAAAATCTGCAACAAAAACAAAGCAAAAGGTACTGGGAGAAGTTAAGAGTTTCATTATAAATTGGCACAGATGAGGCTGGGACTTAAAAGACCTGAGTCAGTACAACCTCAAACATACGAATTATGTCCCCAGCAAGACTGCACAAAAATTAAGTTTAGCAGTTTTTTCCATAGAGGCCAGGGATCACAGAACAGAACAGCGTGCCTACAGAAGAGTGCTATTCCAAAATTCTGGGAATCAAAATAATATCCTGAATCTCTACGGCTTAATACATCCTTAAACTACATTCAATCTCAATTGAATTTAACAGTAAGTGTACTGACACAAGTCATGGCATGCCACTGGTAGCACAGGAATTTGGCCAGTGTGATAGGCCAAGGACTTGTCTCTCCAATACTAATTTGGCTGCACTGTGCTGCTCTAGAAACAGCATCAAGCAGGTAGCCTGACCAGACTGTTTCATCTGTCAAAGAAAATGAAGTTATTCCGGGGAGACAGACAACTTGGGGAACTACAGGGAAAAGCTTGCAGAGTTTGAATTTTCAGTAAAGAAGTCTTAATTAAAAAAAAAAAAAAAAAAAAGGTATGACAGTACGAATGTGAATAGCACTAAGCTGAAGACTTAGCAGAAAAAAACCAAAGATAATCTATTTAATGGAAAAGGAGAAAAAAAATTAATGCTATACATGCTTTTTACACATACAAGCACAGTTCTAAGCCATCAAATGAGTTAACTGCTTCATACTCCCTATGCATTTTTTCTTATTCATGCCTTAAAACAAGTATTATTCATCTACACATTAGCATAATCTACATTGAGAAAAGCATAACTCTTCCATAATGTTTGTCTAATAAAAGGGAAATGCAAGTATTATTTAAAAAAATCTGAAATGTGTTCATTTAGATGCTGCAAAAACATTACCGGGAAGCATCAGAAAAGACTTACCGATATTGCCAACCAGTGACAAGATTTGTGTATTTCATTAAGTAGCCATAAATATTTTCCATGTGATCACTGTCAAAAAAAAGGGAGAAAAGAGAAAAGCAATTGGACAATACCAAACAAATTTCAGATCTCCCCAGATTCCCATCATCACTATTTACTCTCAGAAAATGAATTTATGTTTTCAATTTAGAATGGCACTACCATCTTAATAAAGCTACCAACACTCAACAGATTTTCCATCCTCGGTTCCAAGATAATTTCATAAGACTGTTTAACCAGACTTACCAAACTCCAAATAATTTCAAGGCACAATTAGTTTTACCTATGCTTGAGTTTCATTCGGCAGGCATTTCTGGACACATCTGTACTAGTTTCAGGTAATTAAAGACTTAGTATCCATGGTGCTTCTGTTTCTTGCTCCCTCCTCTAAATAAGCTTTGTATTTTTTGACTCCTGAACAAAATTAACTTTCATTAGCTCATTAACAGAGCCTTGATCATGGTCACCAGCCAAAGCCAGTCCCCAGATACTCCTACACCAGTGTGGTTTTATTTATCCTTAATGCCCAGAACTTGTCCCAGGGACATAAACAGTCATGTCCTTGAGCAGATGTTCCTACAGAACACAACATGCAGGCACAGGTCACATCAAGATATTCCGAAATCTGAAGCAGGAGCTGAAACAGCTCCTCCTCTGGCCTGGCAGGAATATCAGGTAATTTCTCTTTCAGAGCTGCAACTTGTATCGTCCATCATCAATCAAAAATGAGAACCCATTGAACCATTCAGCTGAAAGGCTTAATAGCACACTGCAGGCAAAACCACATTACCGCTTTCAAAAAAAATCAATTGCCCTAAATAAGGCTTACAAGTCATGGCTACAAACCAATCACATCTTAAAGCCACAGTTCAAATACCTACTGTACACTGCACATTCCCATAATTCTAGAAATGAGACCTCAATGCCCCTGCCTCTTACAGTAGGGCATAATCCTACACTGAATGACATACTCTTGGCAGACATTAAAGTCCAGCATGAGAAAAAAGTTCCTATTTTTCCAGTGAAGAAGTGAAACAATGACCCAAATATCAGACATTAACTACTTGCTTTAAAAAAACACTTGTATTAAACCCATCTTATTCATATTTTAAATTAAAATTTCTGTAGCTTGTAGTTAATGTTGAAGATTAAATGGCAATTATTCAAAGACTATTGGTGCAGCAGCGTGCCTTGGTCATTACAGAGACCAAAGTAGCCACCTATCCGCAAAAGTGGAAAGATGGGGAAAATGGGACTAATAGAGCCTACAGATCATCTCCCTTAGTGGGTTTTGGTTGCATATAGTTGGACTAAGTACTGGGGTTAAATTTCAAACAATAACTGAAGCTGCTGTCTGTACCTCATTTATATACAGTGTCAGTATCACCAGATTAATTAGACATCTGGCAATTTGATAAATATAATATATTACACTAAGTTTCATCCTAAAGGAGGGTATTTAGGATGACACTAATGAAGATAACCTCAGAGTAAATAACTGTCATATCATGGCCATTCAGTAATACTATTCAAAGAAGAGATGCAAGAATCCACATTTTTGAAGAAAAAACAAGTTGCTGTTTTTTAACATTACATTTAAAACCAAAACTGTGTTCTAACTTCTGCAGCAATCAGTATTGCAGTAATATCCTGCGATGGAGAGCAGCCAGTAGGACTATCTAGGAATTTAATTTCTAATAGCTCATTAAGTGGCACTTACAGATAAAAAAAACCCAACCCTACAGATAAAAACAAAAGCGGGAAGAGCAGAGGGTATTCAGGCTATGATACATTTTAAACATAGAAAAATGCTAAAGGAGATACAACCAAATTCATCCTCTGCAGATGCTTCTCATTTGTTACAATTGGCATATAAGGGAAGTACACCTTACACTTCCTGTCTTAATTCAGCTGAAGACTGCAAGATTGTGTAGTCATAAAAATGCATGAGCTTGAGTTTTAATCAGCTGAAAATTGTCCCTAGTCACAAGTAATTGTTTTTCAATTTTAGTGAATGCAAGCCTCACCCTTGCTTTTCAGTCAGACATCATACAGAGCCCTGCACAATTGGGCTAGAGCTTCCGCACACTCCCATTAACCAAGCTGCCTAAATCAAAGACGTCTTTAGCAGAAACCAAGAAAATTCAGGAAAGTGACTTCAGACTGCAACAAAAACATGTATGGCATATGGCAGTCCACTCATCTGACAGTCTCTGCTTAAAATAATTTGACAACTTTTTTTGAGCATGACAGATAAGATAGCTGATTTTATCAGACTTTAGAAAAAGCAAAAAGTCACCACAGAAGAGGGTGCAGCCCTTTCAGTGATGTACTTCACATCAAATGAGCACTTGACTACATTTTGCCTTCATCCACATGTTCTTCTTCACTTGGATGGTCACTTTGACTGGACTCAAATTTCTCCAAATGCCTCCTCTTCAGTAATTCCTGTCTCTAGCCTCAGCAGTCCCAGAAGTTGAGAGAGTCACCAAAAAACTTTGAAAACAGCACCCCAGAGAAGTTTGAGAAAGTGACTGAGGATAAGCAAGCCAGTCACCTCCAGCATCGTGGACGCCACTGATCTGGAAGAAGCATGTTGCATAAACATGAACACAAGTGCACAACATTAAAACATACTGACCAGCTGTGTTTCAGAATCCCTAACTGTATGCAAAGGATCCCCAAACCGCTTATCTTAAACAAAGGAGCTATAATTCTATGTACAAGGTAAACCTCAGAAGTACATTTAGCAGGCTTCCATTCACAAGCAAAAAGACCTCATTCAAGGTCTGCGTAAGATCACAGAAACATACTTAAGGACCAACGGCCAAACCTCAGTACAGAAGAGGCCAATAGCAGTGGTGCACATCCCAAGACACACAACCATCAGCTCCAGGGGGAGATTCCTTATGGACAAGCCTCTGCATCAAGGCAAGAATATAACATGTCAGCTGCAAGAGATAAGATACTGAGCTGTGGGTTGCTTTTTAGGAAACCACGGAATGCCAGAAAAGCCAGCATCCAAAGAGATGGAGCATGAACAGAGGTCTCTGCTAAATGGGCCACCTCTTGGACAATACTGATTATTTTCCTACTTAATTCTGTTCATGCATCTGCAACAGAACTGCACAAACCCAAAGGACTGTACTTCTATGTGTGTGTGTATATATATATATATATCTCAAAATACATTTAGTTTTCACTCTGCCAAAGGCTGGGCAAACTTTTAGCACCCATGCAAATAAGGGGTTAGCCTGTCTGAAGAGCATGAAAAGCTTGGTCGATGTTTAAAACACTTCTTTTGTCAGTATAAGGGTCTCAAGGCAAACAAATAAGCAAATGAAAGAGTAAAAACACAGACATTATACACACTAATCACACTCCCCCAGCACAAATTGTCACACCAGGTGGGTCAGGGAATTTTCAGCATTTGAACTAAGGATTATTTTTAAATACATAACAATTTTATATGCTTAAAAAACCAGAGATTTAAATCCAGTCCACAAATTGCAATTCACAAAAGGTACAACCTGCAACTGTACACAAACCTGTAACAGAACTACAGTTAACCTCCTAATCTTCTTCTTGGTAAGTACTAGTACTTTCCTGTGAATACAGGAAACATTCTCAGTATTATTTATAGCAACAGGACCATGGAATTATAACTAGAACATTTCTTGAATGATTTTAAGATTAGTGCCCCCGTATCAAGAGTAAAACTAAATTATTTGTTTTGCTAAAGCAATGGCGTAAGGCAACTAACATTGTAAAAAAAAAACAAAAACCAAACAACAAAAAACACCAAGAAACAAGTTCTTCAGAGCACTACAGAAAGCTTTTAAGATGGTGCACTTTGAGAACAAGAAGTTGAGGTTCAGGCACTGGCTCTGCTCACAAATAAACACAGTTCGTAAAATAATAAGAGTAAGACCTTCCTTAAAGCCCTTTCCAGCATTGTTTCTAATGAAACGATGGTAAAACCTGCTTCAAAGTCATCTGTGTACTTCAGAAGTCTCCACAATTCCTCACATTAGGGTTTTTAACTTCTAGAAAATAGATTTCAGAAGCAGATTTGACACTGAACACTGAGCAGCTTATCTCAACACTTGACAGCGAGGCCTGGCTCCACTCGCATCCTTCCCAAGTTTAAGAATATCTTTGCACTCACGCTGCTGCCTACGTGCATGCACATGTACCTACAGATACGTATATCTTTTCATAGCCAAGATGCTGCTCTTGGTATTCAAAATCTTCACAGCAGTCTCAGTTTGTCAAAGGAACAGCAACAACTCAGCAATGACGAGTCAACAACCCCTAAAGTCTGTATTTCTACAGAAATTCACAACCTTCTGTCAAATGCTGGGTTTTTTTTGTCATCCTTGAAGTGTTGCAACAGACCTGTCATAGCCTTCAAGATGTAAATCAAAATTTCATTTTAACTTTTGATGGACTACTTTAAGTAAGGACACTGTGCAAATCACAATCCAGGAAAAAATTACACAGGAACTTGTGGTACATCTCAACTCCAGCCCGGCATATTTACCACCCCCCAAAACCTTCTTTCTTTCCCTCCCCCCCCCCGCCAATGGCTGAACATCACTTTAACTGGCTGCCCATTTATCAGACTTCTTTAATTTATAAATACTGAGAAATGGATTGAAACTGTCCCTTTAAGTAAATGACTGAAGACTATGAAAAGATCACAAATCAGTTCATACTCCTGCCAGAAAACTACCCCTCCTCAACTTTAAAGATGTTCACCACAATCCAGATTTCTATACATCTAAGTGCTACTAAAATACAAGAATGAAACATTCACAAAGGATTATTGTTGTTTATTTGTCCTTTTCTAGCATGCCCCTTCAGTTGCAGCAGCTGTCAGTGCCTTGCAGGGTGACCTCCTGTCCTGAGGGAGGAATGACATAATGATAGCTGGGCCAAATTCCCCCCATATCCTGTTTACGAGCAGCATCCAAGTCTTGAATGCAGGTGCTGAGAAACAGCAGTCCCAGAATGACGTCCTTCAGGAGTTTCAGCCAAGACACTCAGGCTCACACCTGACAAGGGCTGGGCCAACATTTTCTTCAAGAATAAACAGCAATGCAGAAGGCCTCCCTGCCCCACACAGTGCAGCTCTCCCTTGAAAGCCCCACACAAAAACAAGTCACCGCTAGCAGTAAAACAAAATTACACCCACCTAGAAAGCAATTACTGAAAACTTCCAAGGCTTCCCTTCTGCTGCTCTTAATTTTGCTGGGACACAGACAGCACTACGTGGTGTATTTTGAGCAGGTAGGTCTCTGAAGGCCCAACAGCTGTTTGAACAGCAAACACAGCAGCCAAAGGCTTCCCAATTTGCGTAAGGTTTGACTCGAGTCAAGTGGATTTGCTGAGTACACTTGGGATTTGCTTCCCGCAGGAAGGATGACCAAAAGACTGGAGCCTATGCAGATGTCAGGGAGGAGTCCTGAAGGAGGATCCAGCTTCCATAGCTGCCATCACTGCTGTTATAACAGCCCCTTCAGGCCCTGGCCTAGAGAAGAGGCTGCTTTCTACTGAGCTCACAGCAAGATGCAAAAACCTGGTGAAAGAGACTGCCATCAGATTAAAAGCTAGCAAAGCATAAAGAAAAGGAAAGAAAGAAATTGGGATCTCAGCAGTGCAAACCAATGAGTGGTTTTGACTAGTTTGTAAAAAGCAATAACCATTTTCACTGAACACATTCATCTCTACCTGCCCAGCGACTCACTGTTGGCAATAGCTCCCTTTTTCATCACTGACCACTGCGAAGTCCTTACCTACAAAACACTGATTCTTCTTTTTGTTAAACAGAGAGGATGTGTGGTGAAGAAAAGGGAAAAAAAACCTGTATCTGCAAGAGAAACTTTGGATATATCTTGTGCAACTGCAAAATCACTTACTCCCAGGAAACTACCATCACATTAAGCACACTCCAGTGCCACGGCTCATTCGTGCAAGAGCAGGTTCCCCAATACACCAAACAATGTGAGACAGAAGCCTTAATATTGCTTACAGAATATCTACATCAATAAATTTGCTCTGCTTTTCCATCAATAAATCTGCTCTTGCAAAAGCTGTTTGCAAGAGCAAAAAACTAACCATGCTGCTTAATTCATCAGCAGTGCCTTATCGTCAATGGTAAAATATCAGCAAAGCTCCTGCTCTTCAGCTCATGTGTTTGACTACTCAATTATAATTTTAGAAATCAACAAATGCAAGGGAAAAAGGTCCAACAGTATGACAAGAACAAGAGACCCTGGGATGCTTCAGAATACAACTTGGCTACAAGCATGCTAGTGACCACATCCTCATTAGATATAAAAACCTCTCAACATGTATTCCTGTAAACTCTTGAGAGCACAGACATGCATTGGAAGAGAAAGGCAGGCTTGCACAAAGGAAGGGTGCAGAACAGCTGGAATCTGCTGTCCATGAGCTTGGCACAATGCAGACCAGGCCTCCTATCCCAGGATGAGGGGCTCTCCCACTGCTCAGCCTCCCCAGCTCCCTGCCACCAACATGGCCGTTGCATTTGTACCCAAATTTTCTATCAATGCTAGTTCCCAAGGGGAATGATAAATCAAGCATACAGGGTTTTTTGTAAACAATCCTAATTAAACTCGCATTTGATTCTCCCCTTTTGTGCACTAATGCCTGTCGTGGTTTAAGCCCAGCCATAACTCAGAAAACCACGCAGTCTCTCTCTCACTCCCCCGCCTTCCTCCCTCCCGGAGGGATGGGGAGGAGAATCGAAAGAATGTAACTCCCACGGGTTGAGATAAGAGCAGTCCAGTCACTAAGGTATAACACAAACCACTGCTGCTACCACCAATAATAAGAATGATAAGGGAAATAACAAGGGAAGAGAAAACAACTGCTCACCACCCACCAACCAACACCCAGCCTGACTGAGCAGTGACCTAGTCCTTCTGGGTAACTCCCAGTTCGCATCCTGAGCATGGCGTGCTGTGGTATGGAATACCTCTTTGGTCAGTTTGGGTCAGGTGTCCTGTCTCTGCTTCCTCCCCGCTTCCTCTCCTCCCTGGCAGAGCATGAGACTCACAAAGTCCTTGATCAGAGTACACATTGCTGAGCAGCAACTAAAAACATTGGTGTTATGAGCGCTGTTCCCAGGCCGAAAGTCAAAAGCACAGCACCGCACCAGCTACTAAGAAGGAGAAAAATGACTGCTACTGCTGAACCTAGGACAATGCCACAGGTCTATTATATACAAATGAAAATATTCTGTAATGCTTTTACAGGTTAGCAACAGAAGAAAAGAAAGAATATTCAGGTAATAAGTAGCAAACACTGCTCTCACTGGACCACTGTTAAGCTAATTATTTAACTACTTTATCATTTAAAGAACTCTTTAGCTTTCAAAATACATCTGCCTGAAAAAAAAACCCACAGTGAGCTTCAGCTAACCAATTAATTTCTCTTGCACATACCTGAACACCTCAAGTCAGCAAGAACCCCACTCACATACAGTTTATTTGTGGATTTGTGTCAGCATGATACAACTGAAGCTGGACCCAAGAGTCAGCAGCCAACCCTGCAGATTTTTTCTGCAATGATAACTACTACTCAAACCATAAGAAGAAAATAACTGTAAATTTAGCCAACAATGTTTTAGAGCTGGAGCACACAAAAACCGGACACCTCAAAAGGTCTAAACTCTCCACTTGATACCTCTGGAGAAAGATTGTTGCCTATAGTTTTGTTACTGTTGACATTATCAATTTACATTAGAAAGCTGTAATACACAGTTTCACCCGTATTATTGTTACCAAAACCCAAAACCTTCCCCTGAAGTCTAGTTTCAGAAAATTCAAGCAGCCAAATTAAAGCTACTCTGCCCAGCAAACATACTGGCATAATGTGAGGCAAACATGCTGATGGATGAGCATCTTTGCAATTCTGGACTATCTGCTACCCACAATACCTCAGAAAGCAGGGGACCTCGGTAAGTGCCATTTACAGAAACTGGTGGAGCAAACCCTCTGTATCGCTTAGTTACTCTTAAGCACAGTTCAACACTGTTTAGCTTACTACACATTCAATCCCAAAGCGTCTTGGTCTGCTTCTAGCCTAGTAGCGCCTATCATACCAGAAATACAAATATATGACCTTCCAGTTTGAAGATATATCTGTGATTATGATTTTAAAAATATTATATTGATAATTACACACTACCATTGTGGAGTTTGCAGCAATAAAACACTGGATATTAAATGAAAGGTAAATACACCAATCAGCTACTCCAAATAAACCTCTTGCCTTTTAAATTATTTTTTAACCCTTTTGGAGGCACTTCAGATTAAATACAGACGGTAATTATTACCACCTTCCAAACAAGCAAGAACACACTTAACTGACTAAATACTCAGAAAGACATGAGCCTGAAGTACAACACAGGCAAAAAAACGCATGCACCAGCAGACTCTAGAAGCAACAGCCAATAGTCTGAAATCTAACTAGCAGTCACAAGTGGTGCATTTCAGAGGTCTATACTGCTAAAAGCCTCAGAGCTGGCCAATGGACCAGCATCCACCCTCTGCAACCTCTTTGGTGAGATCAAACCTATGAGAGCAGTCAGGATGCAGCAGGGTGGGCTGCATTTCCAAGAGATCCCAACTGTCCAGAGGGACAGGTTGAGCAAGACCACCAGAACTTCAACAAAAGCAATGCAAAGCCTTGTGCCTGGGATGGACTAACCCATGGATCAGTGCAAGCTAGGTGCCAGACAAGAACAGGCTGAGAGACCTGTGTCTGTTCTGCCTCCTTTAGAAGCAGGGAAGGCTTACAGGGGATCCCGCCACTATCTCCCCTACATAGGGAGATAAGATAGACTTTTCAGAGATGCACAGCAGAAGGGCAAGCAGCAACAATTTCAACTTGTAGCAAAACAAAATTCCTTGCTTGACACACGGAATAATCCTTCAAAAAGAGAGGGGTAAGCCCTGGGCCAGGAGTCCAGAGAGGCTGTGGCATCTCCATCCTTGGAGATGCCCAAACTTAATAATGGCCCTAAATGACCTCTTCTAACTTTGACCTGGCTCTGCTTTGACTAGGAGGCTGGACTAGAGATTTCCCAGAGGTCACTCCCATCCCAAATTATTCTATAATTCTTGTATATAGAGAAATTAAAAATATTTCTACATTAAAATTGAGGCATATGGTATTAAGAAGGTTAAAACTAATTAAGAAAGCATATGTGTTAACCAACTGTGATTATGATAACACATAAAAAGAGTCAGAATATTTCTAGTTTCATGCTTTGACTAGACAGTGGTTCCCAGACAAGGAATTATTCAAAACCACTCCTTTTCATTGTGCAATAAGCATCACACATTATTAATTTGGCACTCAGGCACTAATAAAGAGGGCTTCCTTAAGGTTTTCTTCTCTTGTGCTTGTGACTAGCATTTATGAAGGAATCATGCAGTGAACAATAAAAGGACAAGGACATTATCACCCCATTTTACAGACAGAGAACTGACGTACAACGAATTTTCAGCCTTTCTAACTTTGAGATAGTTGTGGCCTAATTTTTGTTTTATTCATACATTCAAATCACAGCCTTTGCTGATCTCAGCTGCAGCTGTGACCCTGCAAAAGTTTTGCAAAATCAGAGCCAACTGTTTCAAACTAGGCCTCCAAGAGAAAGAGGAACACACAGTTAGCAATTACAGGGGAAAACCAGCTTAAACAATATGACTGTTACCCCAGAGGAAGCAGAGCCAGGGTCAGAAACCAGTTCCTTAATATAGCATCCTGCAGCTCTGCTCAGCAGATCTCACACTTTCTCTTACATCTCCACTGCAATGAATAAAACCAACTTCCCAGTGCAAACTGAGCCCTTTGGAAAACTGATCTGTCACTGCCTAAATGTTAATCAAGATTTTAAACATTTGCAGCCTTATCAAAAACTCATGAATTTATACCTGGGAATTAAAAATAAAAATGCACACCTGTAGCAAAAAGCCTGCTCACTGCTCTGAAGGAAGTTGTCAAATATAACATTTGTCTCAACAAACAAACAACACTTCTCCCATCCCACTTCAGCCGGCCCTCCCCTCCTATTTCAGCATTAGGCACATAGTACAGAAAACATGAAAAAATACAAGCTTTGCAAGCGCCCTAAAAAGTTGTCTGGCAGCATTATCAGCAGGCAGTGATCCCCTACAAGAATAATTCACCAACACCGGCAGGTGATCAGAGTGCATGTCAAGGCAATGATCTTAAGTAAACAGGGATCCTTGCACACAGGCCTTAATTTTCAGGGTACAATGAGTACAGCACAATAACATGTAGGATAACCCAACAGCAGCAGCTGGCGCTTTCTGTTTCTGCATTAAGCAATGCTATTAGGTCAGCCACACACAGTTTGTTTTTCATCTTCCCTCTGGGGCAAGAGGGTGTGTAGCAGAGCAGGATGTTAAAGTTGTGGGCAATTTTAATTAACTTGCTGCTACATAATTATGTTACAAAAGGTGAAGCTGAAAAATACCCTTTGTATTTAGTGAAGGATAAATATCTGTAACAGCCATTAACTCCTGCAGAAATCTATTCCATGGTGTCCTGGGTTCAGCAGCAGCAGTCATTTTTCTCCTTCTTAGTAGCTGGTGCAGTGCTGTGTTTCTGGTTTT
>WYDI02017280.1:0-19344 GCA_009867235.2 Psittacus erithacus
ATAAGGAAGAAGTTCTTTACTGTGAGGGTGGTGAGGCACTGGAATGGGTTGCCCAAGGAGGTTGTGAATGCTCCATCGCTGGTGGTGTTCAAGGCCAAGTTGGTTGGAGCCTTGGGTGACACGGTTTAGTGTGAGGTGTCCCCGCCCATGGCAGGGGGGATTGGAACTTGGTGATCTTAATGTCCTTTCCAATCCTAACTATCCTATGATTCTGTGATTCTATCATGACTCAAGTAAGTTGTAAAAATAATTCAGCCTGTAAATCATGAAAATGCTACACAGTAATAATGTGAAACTCAATATAAACTTAATTTTTTGACAGTGACATTCCCTAGTAATTTCACGTTCTGGATTTTTACAATTGAACATATCCTGATATTGATACAGTTTAAGAACTTACGAAACACATAATAGCTAAGTACATCAAAAATGGAAAAAACAGTCATTTCTCTAATTAAGTTTCCACAGTCATTAGATATCCTGTGAATGTACACACATCCACAGAACAGACTGCTCACAAAGTGCATCAGCTATTCCCTTTCTGGAGCACACCTGGAAGAAAAAAAAATTCACATATACTTACATAAATTACATTCTCATTTACACATAGTGACTGTGATATAATAATCTGTAAGGAAAAGTTTCAACCTCACACCCAAGCCTCTTGATATCTGGGCTCTAAGCTGTACTGAGGTTAAGAATACTCTTCTTTTTGAAGCTTTTTCACTGTGTAGAAAGGAATTACAAATTTATGGGATCAGAAAGAGTGCAAGCATAACAATGACTCAGTAGCCTACTGGTTCAAAATCTCAGTTGAGAAAAGTGACATGGATTCTGTCGCGTGTTACAATGGCTACACATTTTACATGAGACAGACATTAAATAACATGTATAAGTAGCTCATGGAACAACTTAGATCTTTCCAGTCCCAAGTAAATACCTTAACCATGACAGCCATACTAACTATTGGATCTTTCAGTGCCATCTATGAATATTACATTATTTCTACACCATGACAGGTAAGCATCTCACTCACTATACCTGAAGCTACAGCCTCATGTTTAAAATGATCTCCTGGCATGTTTGCTTGATCCCATGCAGTGAAAAGAGAAAACAATCCTCCAATCAGTAGGGTAACTAGGCAATGAGAAGTGCTACATAGCCATCACCTACTTTTAATGTGAAAATCACATTTCCTTTTTTGACATAGCAGAAGGCAGTTCCCTTCAGGATATTTCTACTCTGCTCACTTGAAGAATGTTCAGTCACTTTCAGCTGAAAATTCTAGGCTGACTAATTTCCTAAAACCATGTTAAAGATTAATAATTTAGTTCATAGCACCTGAAATAAATATTTAGCAGTTTATTCTTTATTATTTTCATGCTGAAAATGACATATCTTAACTATTTGTCAGATTCTAGATCCAATTGACTATATTACTGTGTGAGACAGCATATTCATTCTCTTTGTGAGGCTACTGACATTATATTGCTGTGACTGAATAACTCTAAAATCAGAGAAGGCTCAGAGGAGATAGGCAAGGGTGATGTGCCCATGAAGGTCAGAGAATTACACAGAGTGTAACTGACCACAGCAGTTTCAAAGAGGCTGATTCTACCTTTTCACAAAGGAGACCAGTCTTTGTATTAGAGGAACTGCTATCAGCAGTTGAGTAGATCAACTGATGGTTATAAATGTTTCTTCCCAGTTCAGTTTCTTCCCCAGAGTTTGAATGTCCCCTTGTTTAGCCAGAGCAGCATCAGAGTAGTCAATATGCTTAACACAGAGTATAAAACCACACAACTGTCACAGGAATTTAAATTATGAGAACAAATTTGAGCTCGCCTCAACTCACATTTTCCTTCCTAGCACCTGGGGATGCTCAGTGTTCTGACAGTGAGCATATTATAGAGACCAGTAACAGGGATCATGTTGGTATTCTGGTTCCACTGGGTATTGAAATTGCTTTATTCTGCTAAGTTTAAAATACATTTGTATTGTGTTATGCAGTTTATTTTGTATTACTCTGCTAAATCTGAAAATCTGTATAACATCAACTATTATCAAATAAGTAAATTTGATATGAAACATTATACCTTCCATGCATGGAATATCTGAAAGGCTCCAATCAGAAAGTACTGAACTCTGAAAATTTCCAGTAATAACTTCAAAAATCCACTCTTATTCTTAAAGATTTCCTTGTTCCATGAATAAATGTATTTTTTAATAAATTTACCACAATGTAGAGATATTTCTCATTCACATATATTTTATTTTTTCTGGATCTTCAAACTTTATTTACCTATTTACTCCAGTTTCTATGTTTACCACAAGGTTATTTTTCAAAGATTTTTAAAATTATTTTTTGGTTTGGTTTGAGTTTTTTTTTTTTTTCTGTTTGTTTTTTTGATGGAATATATGCATCATTTTCTCTAGACATCTACAAACACATATGTCAGAAGTCAATTAATTTTTAATTTTAATTTCTTATTCTGCAGTCCAGGTCCATGGAATGGGAAAGAAAGTACCTTTAACTTGTCTAGCTTTGAGAAGGTTGAGCAGAATTCTGCTTCATTTCAGACCAGTGGTGTAATTTCGCCACTGTATTTTTCTTTATTAAAAGTAGCAAGTGGAACGGTACAAGATCAAATGCCACAGAATCACATTTTCTGTGCTGTCCTCCACACTCTGGTACACACTTTAGCTAATGAAACTGAACATCCTCATGACAGCAAAAGCGGATACGGCAAATATGAGCAGGACTGTATCTGTAATTCAACTGCTGAGAGATGGTTTGGGTCCCAATGCACACGAGCCTTTCTCTCTCCTTATGGTACTCTCTTATTCTTCTGATTCATAAGAACATTCCCTATTCCTCCTAATACTTAATAGTTTCTTATTTCCTTTTTCGTATCCTCAGGGAATTGCCCTGAATACTCCTATTTCTGCCAATCCTGTGATACCGGGTGAAAACCAAACAGATGATTTGAAAGTCTGAGACATTCCCAGTGAAGCACTGAACTATTAATAATATGGCTTAGTGCAGAAAAATTTTCCAAAACCTCCAAATCAGTAAAATTAGGCATTTTTCTGAGGTCATCACTTGTGAAATCCTATGTTACTATGGATGTGGAAGTGATGGTGTGAGAAGGATTATGTCATGAGAAGGATGACCGTTTTATTGGAGTGGTCACTAATAGCATATCAATATTCAGTTCAGTGAAAGGCATAATTCTCTTACCCTTGTTGAGTCAGAGCCAGCTATTCAGTGTGAAGAAGCAGAAATCAGGTCTGCATATCACTATCAGCATCACAGCTGTTCTCACTTCATGTCCTACTCAGTAGCTGGGCTACCAAGAAAAGTAAATATTTTTTTGTCTTATTTCTGTACTAAGTAAATGTCACAGCAACCCATTAGCACTGACAAGGTTCTTGTTTCTGAATACCAACTACTTTAACTCTCTTACACCAACTGTGCTTTCCGTGATTTAAGCCATAGAAGACAATGTCCTTTGTTTATGACTGCATGCAATCACAGCATTTAATTTTTCCAAAATAATAAAATTATATAAATAATTCATTATATTCTTATTTTACCATTCTATTGGCTAGTGTGCTTTGAAAAAGTTGCGTATTGCTAGAACATGACCTTTGTATTCTCAGTAGTTAGTCTTGTTAAGCAGCTTCTGAAGAGAAAATTTTTATTTCTTCACAGGACTGGGCAAATTATGTGAGTTAAATGAAAACAGTGTGAATATTTCTGTGGACTGATGAAACTGCTTCTTAAATAACATAGTAACCTGACCCTTTGAAATATGCACCAAATGTATTCCAAAACACTGAAATCAGGAGTAAAATCCTTACTTCTGTTAACTTAGTTAACTTCAGATTCGTACACTAAAATTTCTTTAGCTTTTTTTTGTGTCATTACCCACATTACTGCTGCAGTTAAAACAGTCTTTATTTACGTACCTTTCAAAGAGTATCTGGAAGGTCCTTGGAGCTTTTTTTTAGATCCAAACCACTTCTGTATGTTTATGTTAAAACTCAGTAGAAGTTGCTTTTTGTTATCTTCCTTCCCTACATTAATTTGAAGTTCCATAAGCTGAAGTTTGTCAGTGTATAAATGGATCATCAAACCCAGGATAGAAAGCACGAGCTGTCAAAGATGTCATACCTAATACCATAAAAAAATCCTGACATTATCTTGCTTCAGAGGCTAGTAAAGCCTTCACTTATTGCTATGGAATAGTTACACAGAGTAAGAAGATTTTTGCTAGATCTCTATATTTTTCTAAAAAATTGGTTCTAAAATGAAAGATGCAGAGATAAATTGCCATCTGCTTTTGGATACAGAAAACCTGAGTACATTTATTTTCATCTTCTTGTTTCTCCAAGTAATTACTAAATTATTACAGAGAAAGATGATAACAATTTACTAGTCACACAGGACACAGATATACGCTGTTTTGCAGTTTCTGACAGATTGAAATATTAGGTACAGTTCAATTGAAAAAAAATCCAAAGGGATGGGTTAGAAGTTCAGGGTTCTTGCTGACTGCACTAACTTGTTATGGTATTTTGCTAAAAGTTGATTAATTCCCTTTCTTCCAATCAAGAAAACCACAGTTGATAAACCATATAATTGCATATATATAAATAGCTTAGGTTCTTTGCCATCATGAGACCTGTGGAAGAGGAAGACGTTCACTGAGCTATACTATGACAATAAAAACGCTTCCAAGTTATTTGTATTTGTATTATAATGTTTACCTTATGTAAGCTTCTCTATAAACAGAAATAAAACCCAAATGCATGTTGTGCTTCTTTTACTTCCACCTAACTCAATTTAGAGATATTAACACTAATCCTCAGTAAAAGCTGGGAGGACCTTATCCTATAAACATAATTGCATGCTCTTGACATGTAAGATTGTCTGTTTTAGAATTGTCTGGAGATGCTTGTTTCTGATTTAGGAAATGTACCCTTAGAGTATCCTTTGAGGTCAAAAAGCCTTAATCTTTCTTTTCTTAACTCACTTCTGACATTTTCTAACTTCTGTCATTGATACATGCATTAAGGGAAGATGCACTATGAATATGCAGGCACAACTTATTAAACATTAGATTCTTGTATTAATGCAAAATAACCAAGAATGACATACACTTTATCTGATCAATGGTTAATAATGCACCACTTCACAAGATGCCAAAGAAATTTTTTTCAGAACTACTTCTCTGGATATGTTTTAGATAAGATTACATGTAGAAGAAAGTGTATGATTTACTTCCTCAGGCATACCACTTAGATGGAAAGGCTGTGTGGAAATTTAACATTCTGAATGCTTCATTTAAGCTTTAGTATGAAACAAGTCAGTTTCCAGAATTCCAACACTTAACGATTGCCATTACACTAAATGCAATGTCATACAAGTTAACACAATAAAGACCTGTATCTCAAAAGATTAAAGTCTACGGAAGTCTGTTAGACCCTAAATCTTGTTAGAGACGAAAAGGTTAAAACTCATATACACAGAGCCAGAGCATTATTGTTAGTTCAGTTAGAGTTTTAAAAAGCCAATAATCTAACTTATCTGGATAATACAGAAAAGCTTATTAATAATGTAGTTAAAACTGACCCGACGAACAGAGGCAATCTCTGTTTTAGATGAAGGGCTGTGTCAGTTGAGTGGATCAAGCTGGCTGTGTAAATGGCCTTCCCCAGTTAATCAAAGAAGTGTGACAGTCTTCCTGAGAGAGCCAGACCAGCATGGGGGGAAGTTAATAAGCAGCTCTGCCCAACACTGAGTATAAAAACTGAACAACCAATAGAATGAACTTTGAAGAGGACAGCAGGCTTGAGGAGGCTTCAGTTCATGTATTCCTTCCCAGTGACTGGGGAAGGATTTTTTTCTGAGGAATTATCTGTTAATACTAAATTAACTCTTTCTTGTAAAAGAGAAATACCTAATTGCTTAGTAAAACATAATACCAAAGAAAGTGAGATAAGAATAAAATGTGTTTGCTGATTTTTCTAGCATAACTGATCCTGCCCCTCTACTCTGCTCTCGTGAGACCTCACTTGGAGTATTTTGTACAATTCTAGTGTCCTCAACATAAAAAGGACATGGAACTGTTGGAACAAGTCCAGAGGAGGACCACGAGGATGATCAGGGGACTGGAGCACCTTCCTTATGAAGACAGGCTGAGAAAGTTTGGGCTGCTCAGGCTGGAGAAGAGAAGGCTGCGTGGAGACCTCAAAACAGCCTTCCAGTATCTGAAGGGGGCCTATAAGGATGCTGGGCAGGGACTCTTCATTTTAGGGACTGTAGTGATAGGACAAGGGGTAACAGGTTAAAACTTAAACAGGGGAAATTTAGATTGGATATAAGGAAGAAGTTCTTTACTGTGAGGGTGGTGAGGCAATGGAATGGGTTGCCCAAGGAAATTGTGAATGCTCCAGCCCTGGTGGTGTTTAGTGTGAGGTGCCCCTGCCCATGGCAGAGGGGTTGGAACTAGATGATGCTAAGGTTCTTTCCAACCCTAACTATTCTATAATTCTATGATTCTATATATTTTTTCACTAAAATCCACCTACTGGGACAGTATTAGCATGTGTTTCCAGTGTCAGGAAACTGCACAGTGAACTCCAGAGAGAATAAGATTTTGTGAAGCACATTTAATGAGCAAAAGACTTTTGAAAATTTATAAGCAGATAATAAGTTTTGTTCCTAATCTTTTTCCTGTGTCTCAGAATTTCACAACATCCATTATGAAACTCTATAAAAAGAGGAGAAAAAAATCTTATGAGAATAAAATTTCAAAATTTGCAACTAGCTTCACTAGCTTTTGGTGACAAAGCTTAACTTGAAAGAGTTGTTCAAGGCTATGAGTCTTAAGTAATGGCATCCTTATACTTTGAGTTACTTTCCAAAACAACACAGCATAGCATAGGTGCTTAAGATAGCACTACTTTTTGGGCAGATGAGCAGCTTCCCACACTATTTGCTGCATGGCTGTATTCTTATTCTGGAACCTCTAATGCTTTCATGGTTCTTACATGGAAGAGCTCCTCTCAGGCTATAACTTCTTCTACAATGAACTGGTATCCAACAGTTACTAGCAACCATTCCTCTGTGATCTGTAGTATTCATGGTGGTGATGATGGCAACATTAATAAAGAAAAACAAACAAACAAAAATTAATAATGATTTGCCCTTGTTTTGGAGCTAATGATCACAGCGGAGCTATTAGGATGTATTAAGGTCTCATGTGGACATGCAGAAGAGAAGGCCATCTGATTCAGACAGGTTACTGATTCCTCTTCTGTTAGATTCTAAAAGTGTATTATGGTAATGAGTGTTATGAGTTTCTGACATTTTTATGAGTTTGGTCTTTGCTCAAAGGTCTACATTTTTCAATAAATGGTCCCATCAACTATTTTCAGCATTGTTCCAAATAGCCTGCAGCTCTTTACTGCTGTAGTCTGGAATGTAGGAATATTAATCTTTAGCAACATCCACAAGCAGAAAATTAGCACGCAAATGACCTTAAATCCACCCTCAGAAATGGATGTCAGATTCAGGATAATATGGAAATTCTATTTTGAATATTCAGGCTTAAAAAAACAAGTCACAAAAAGACCAACCATAATTAGCCCTACACTGATGGGAGACAGAAACTTACCAAAAAATGATACATGAAGGTTTTTTTCTGTGTCTTTCTCTTTCAAAATGTACAGTCCAGTTAATCTATGTCTGATACTGGGGTTGTTACTGAAGGTCCCTTCCAACCCAAACTATTCTATGATTCTAAGATTCACTTTAGCTTAATGTAAATAAAAAAAAATAGCTTATTCTCTAGCACACTTGATTCTAACATACACAGTACAGAAGCACATTTTTCAGAAACTTGTCAATACATATAGCACCTGGGAGAAATTATTCCCCTGACTAAAGGATGCAGACTTCATAGCTTCATGTTAGAAAAAAAGGACCTCAGCATCAGACCACAGAAGGGATCTGACTTTCTTGCTGAAGACTATCAAGGAAGTATAGATACTGGCTGGTCATTTGGTTAGTAATGGAAATTTATCATTGACAGGGATAAATTGGAAACTGGTTTTACTGCATGCATTTTTATATGAGAGACCTAACCTTTCTGTTGCATAGTTTGTGTATTCATCAAAATTTTCTAGGTAATTTCCATGTAAGCATATAACCTCCTAACTCAATGAAGATTTTGAAAAATATACTATCACGCACATTTTGACAAAAATTTAGATTTTTCTCTTCCTCTTTCTTTTCTAAAAAACTGAGATCTTCCTCTAAAACACTCTAAAGTCTTTTTTCTCAGTCCTCCCTCCAATAAAACAGTGATGCAGCTGAAAAGCATTCAGGAAAAGACTTTTTCACTCCTTTTTATTGCAGGCAACCTGCTTGAGTATTATGAAAGCAATAATAATCTTTCTAAAAGAGAACAAGATACACATGTAAGACTGCAAAAACAACCTCATTACTCTTCCTTTAATACTACAGCTTTGCTCATTCTATGACACCACCATATATGCTTTAAAATGCAGAAGTAGGAAGAAAGGCAAACGACAAATAACAACAAAAATATATAACTACAGAAAAACATGTAATCAGAAACTTCAGCAAACATGGAGTAAAACCTTTTTACCAGTATATTGTGTTAGACATGCATAGAATTTTACAGAAGTAAAATTTACTATAGGAACAAAAAAGGGGATAGCATTTAAAATAATTAATACATTGTCGGTCTGCGTAGGAAGAAGCCTACTTTTGTGTTTGTTTTGTTCTACACGGCACTTCTGGTGCTTAAACCTTAATGGTGCTTAAAACACATTAACTAAGTGGAAGACAGAAATGAAGGGGTGGGATAACCACATGTTCTTTTTTACATCAGAAATAGTGGCTTGAAGACCCTGGAGGTGTAGTACCCTTACTCATTACAGTGAAATCAAGAAAGGGTATGAGGTCGCTACAATTGCAGACAAATGAGAGTTACAGTACACCATTGCTAGAAAGTAGTTCCACTCAGAGTAGCTAGTAGAAGTCTCTTTCTTCACCATGGCATTACTTGGAGTTTCTTAATGGATATTCAAACTCATAAAAAAAAAAAAAGACAATGTAAAAATACTATACAGAACCTATAGCCAGTGTGTCAATGTTGCAAGGCAGTGAGTACTACCCATACTGTGGGAGAAAAAGTGGATATAAAGGCAGCTTTCATTTGCCCATAAATTCAGAAATATGTTCTTTACAACAACTATTTAAGGAACTAATACTGTCTTCCTCTGTTACACACCTTAAGATTTTCAGATAAAAAATGTTGTTATAAAAGACAAGCATTGTAACTACAATTGTAGGCAAGAAGAATGACTGGATTTCAAGGTTTTGTAAGGTACACGAACTCATATGCTGTGCTCTAAATGATAACTGGAGCTTCCAAGCTAGCTCAAGTGTGTTGTCACATACTTGAGGAAAGTTATCATAAATGTGAAAACACATAAGAAACTTGAGGTCAAGGAACGAGTTCTGAAAAATACTCATGAATTCTCTTTCTATCATGCTTAACAGACCTAACAGAGAAGTCCTTCTCCAGAACTGTGGCCCCTTGCTATTACTGTAATCATTAATCCATAATAAATATTACCAAATACAATGAGCACAGCTTAGTTCATGGTGTGCCAAGAAGTTGCCTTTCTTGATCCAGCAAGTCCTATCACAACCAAGACTACTACTGCTGCTTCTGTTTTTCCTTTTGCTTCTTACATTAGTAAGCTTAATGATCCTTAAGGTTTTCTCAAAGGCTGTTAAGGTTTTCTTCAACATTTTATCCATAGTCTTTCAGTCTACAGAAATCACTAAGACTATCCATGCTCTTAAAGAGTGCATCAAATACTCAATTTAGTAAAATGACGGGGAAAATATCTTTTAGCTTGTGTAAATTTAGAACTAGATTACCAAGATTATTCAGATCAAACTGTAGCAATTCTTACTATTCTTGAGAACGATTACTTAATTTTGATGTAATAGTAAATATTAAGACATTTTAAAAATAATGTACGTGACTTCAGAGTTTATAGATGTGATATGAAATCTCTCTTTTGCAAGATGTTTTCTTCATTCCTTGTCATTTGAAATCTATACATTTAGGTATGCACTATATAAGAAGTTAATAAGCCATTTTTCTTATAAAGTTTCAATTACATTAATATTTGCACATTAAATACATTTTAACAAATATTTTATCATTCCACAAAATAAAAAAATATTATTGCAAATGTTATTATTAATTTATTTGTAATAAGTATTTTCAGTTGATCCCTGTTAGTCTGACCATTCTTTCATTCATCTACTAGAAGACTATTCTCTTAAAAAACCGCAATGTAAGATCTCTTACAGTCTTCTATGAATTTAAGCAATCATGCCACCACGGACTCTAATACTATCAGACCTACCAAGCTAAGCAGGTTCAGTTTGAATTAATAGTAGAATTGGAGACCTCCAAGGAACACTTCAGTGTTACAGCAAGTTTTTTAGTGGTACTGAATCAGTGGGAGACACTCTTCTATGTGAGTTAGTACTCAATCAATGCCTCCACCAGGGAATTCTAAATGACACTATAATTAGGATGCAATAAGCAGGAGTGCTCAGAAACAGAGAACAGGCAATGTGGTCGCAAACGCCTTGATGTATGAAGTGGAAAAAAGCAACTGGAAAAGACAAAGCAAATTTCTGCTGCAAGCCAGAAAAAAAGGAATATATTACCCTAAGGGGGGTTGGAACTAGGTGACCTTAAGGTCCTTTCGAACCCTAACTGTTCTATGACTCTATGATAAAGAAAGATGAGTTCTGTATCACAAAATATTTTCTAACTTTTACCAGGCAAGGCAGTATTTGCCCATCTGCCTCTATGTGTCTAGATCAGTTCCTTTCTCCTTTTCCTAATATTATCATGAAGCAGCTAAAGCTATCTTTAATACAAAATATCTCACTCTCTGGTTAGATTATATTTTCATTAAATTTAAAAGAAAGTAAGCAGTGTCCATAAAAATTTACAGAAGTTGCTGCCCAAAATGCATTCTGTATCAAAAGCACAGGCAATCTTCAGACCTCAACAAGGAACCTGCTGTTGAAAATGCTGGGAAAATTGCAAAGTGTGTGTTACTCTAAGATTGAGTTGATACATGAACAGCAGAAGACAAGAAATGGTGGGTAAAAAAACAAAATAAATGATGTGATAGTCCCTAAGGGGCAGTAAGTTAATTCAGTAGATAAAGCTCCATTAATGTTTCAGTGGAAGACTTCTACCTAATAAAAAATTTGGAATTTTCTCCATAAATTCATAATACTGAACTCTACTGGTCAACTTTCTAATCACTCAGACAATAAATAAAATTGACAGAATACTTAGCAAGGCTCTGCTCATATAAATTATTAAACATTTGCTGATAATATTCAGTGAAAAGTATATAAGAAGCCAGAAGTACATTGCATATTTTAAGGATTAGCTGCCAATACAACTTCTCAATATGCACTAAAGTCATATGAGAAGTAATGTTTTCAAAAGATTGCTATGAAACTCTTTAAAGTTTTATATAAATCCTTAAGAAATATATTAGATCTTAATTTCCTGAAGACAGGAAGCAGGCTCTCAAAACAACTCCCTTCTCAACTAACCAACAGCAAAACAGTATGACTCAGATTATTTTCCTGATTGTGATGTTACTGGAAATTTGATATATTTAAGAGTCTGTTCAGGCACTATATCCTTGATACAGTTTATTATAGAAAACAGTTACTCTTGCATTTTGGCAATATTTTCACTCTTAAAAATAGAAACATAAAACATTTCCTTGTATGAATGTAGACTCAGAATCATGAATAAAGCATTATTCAGTACAGCACAATGCATTTATAAATTGTGCATGATGAATCCCTGTTTTAGGCGATCCTAAGCAACATCCAAAGGAAGCAGTGTTGCTATTAGCAAATGAAAAAATGTTGCAGATGAAATGGAAAAGGGTTGTGCCCTGGTTACTGTTATTTAATTACATTTTACTGATGACAGATAATAATGGAAAGACTTTAGTGGTACACAACACTAAACATTAAGTTGTAAGTTTTATCTTTTAATATTTAAAAAAACATTCTGCTTAAAAAGGTTTGTTTAAAGTCACACACCGCTTTTTCATTCATAGTTGCCTAACTAATCACTGTCTTTTTGGACAAGTCTGTTATGTCCACCAAAAACTTTAATTAATTATTTATAATATTCACTCTATTTTCTTCATTTGGAAATTACTACTTTAAGCAGATGTTTCCCAGCACTTGTGCCCAGTGATGTTCCATTCCCCATTCTCCCAATTACAGAGAACTTTTTTCCCTTTTCTTTGTAGATATCTTGAGTTTATAAATTTAATTTCAAAAATTAGCCATTTTGCATTTTCAAATTAAGACGACAAATTTTTAATATGAAGAAATTTCTGGTTAAAATTTTTAGATAGCAGCAGCTCTTATGTGAGTGTGGCACACTGTAGATTTTAGCTACAGAAGTTTCTTTAAAGTCATTGAACAAAGATGTTTCCTAAAATCAGAGATTATTTATGGATTATCAGTTTATAAACATTAGTTTTCTTTACTGATTTGCAGGATATCTGCTATGAAATATTGGCTATGTCCTTCTGTATTATGATAGTGTAGTGTGCAGAGCAGACAGTATTGCTTATTCAGGCAGACATAGTATTAAATCAGTCTTTATAACTGAGTGTGATAGCTTGCCAGGAGATAAGGTCCACCAGAGCACTGTCTATTCAAATGCATTTCTCTGTCTTTTTCTTGTGAAATAATAATCCTTGCATTTCTAACTGCTCCTTCTGGCACTTACACAATTTGTGGCCATGCTGTTCAGGCAGAGAATGATACTCAACAATGATCAGAAAAGCTGGCATACGGGATAAGAACTGAAGCTCTGCCCTGAATGGGGTCCTGCACATTTAATAGTCCCTGAAAACACAAAAGAATGCTTCCCATTGAGTCATGAATGACTGGCAATGTCCATGGGAAAATACCAATGGAAATTAATATGACTTGCCTGTGTTAAAAAATAAGAAAGCCCTTAAGAAAGATTTACAGTGTTTCAAAAAAAGAACAATCTGCATCATCACAAAAGTTACTTCTCAGTCAGACTGTATAATACTTAACAAGACACTTGCATTCCCCAGTAAAAGCCTATGGATCATAGATTCTGGTTCTAAATCTTAGTAAATATATTTAGCCATGATGGGTACGTTGCAACTCTAGCTAGTTAATCAAATGAATGCTGCAGGTAGCAAAGCAAGGAACATGAAGAAACTTTAAAATTGGAAGTGACTTGAGCAAGATACATAAAATGGACCAGTTCTTGCCCCATCATCTTCAGTAAACACAATTTGTTTGTTTGCATTAGCTAGTCAAGGTTGGTTAATTTTCTCAAACAGTAAAGGTATTCAAGACATCCTTATACAGCTGACAACAGGTGTATAGAAGACTTGGACCATTCTGAAGAGGAAGCTAAAGCCCCATAGACGGCATATCAGCAGTAGGTGATGATGAGGAAGCATCAGCTCTATGAAACTGTAAAATCCTTCATTGCATTTTGAGAAAGAGTCATAGCAAAAATGAATTCATCATTTCCTTATAGAAGTACACTAGTGGTATAATAAGCTGCCAAGGAAGGAAATTTGATCACCTAGCAACTGCTCTGGCCTGAAAATTTCTAAATCTGAGAATTAAGAACATATTTTCAAGGATAGTTCTAATTGATTGCATGGCTTTTCACTCTCTCTCTGTTGACTTTTCTCTGCCATTGCCCAATTTTGCTCATCATGGTTCACTTCTGTGTAAACAGCATTCATATGCCTGTGCTGTGAGCAGACCAACTCCACCACATAATGACAAGCAGTTTCCCTTCTGACTTTGAGTATAAAAATTAATTATATGTATAGTTCTTCTTCACAGTTACTCATAATAAAGAGTATGTATTTCAGAATTTATACAAATGTAAACCCCACCTTACTATGCTCTGACTTGCTTTGCATATGTCATTGCTCCTACTGCCTCACTAATTTAATTGTACTGTTCACAAGAAAAAATGCCAACATTTAAATCTCTTTCTCTCAGTAGGCATAAATGCCAGTGAAAGAACACTGACTTCAGGTTAATTTCTATTTAAAAAGATGTACTTAGCATACCCAGAGGTCTTAAATAGGTAGATAACATTACTACAGAGAATCCCTGAATCTAGAAAGAATTTTTACCAGCAAATTCTCATGGGCTTTTATACCACATTGCAGAATCTTTCCCTGCTCAGTGCAAAGATCTGTTGTTACTGTTACTGTCAGACCTTCTCTTTGTTCTTTAAGAAGGATAATTTGCTCTTCTTTGTCTCACAATAATTAGTACCTCTCCTTACCACAGAATTAACTCAGTAATGTTTAACTCTTCATTCTTCAAGCTGGGACCAGATTTACAGATCAATGCAGAAGTATCAGAAACAGAGTAAGGATTAATTTTGGGATATGACTACACTGGATTCTTATCATGGAAAGCTGGTAAGCTGTTAGCATATTCCATGCTTTATTTTGGCCCATGGTCTTTAGCATTTTCACAGACAATGCCCAGCCAGGGTTCAAGAATTAACACAAGCCAGACAGAATTCCCAAAGGCAATTTGGATACAGTCACCCTCTTTCAGATGGGAACTGAGTTTAGATGTGCAAACAAAAGCTGTGTTTTGCCAGGCTGTCTTATCATCTGAAGCCATTAATTTACTAGAGTGAACATATATAACCTATGTGCCTAAATATTATAAAAATTAAAAATACATACATTAGGTACTAGAATTAATGGGGTTTGGTATAGATACAGTTGATTAACGCTTCTTGCTTCTTCCAGGTTTGGTGATAAATTCACACCAATACTAGCCTGTATAAAATGAATTTAGGATCCTTGGCCAAGTTAATACGCCTGCACAACTGGAAGCATAGAACAGTCAAGCAAGAAACAGCTCTGAACTAGTCCTTGTCTCCTCTGTGCTCCTTGGACATAACCTGTACTTGACTGTTGCAACAACTCTGGCTGTTTAAAAGAGAAATCCTTTTGCATTCACATCCCCTGCACACTCATTCAACAGCAAGGTATCATTTATCCCTTATAATACATATTAATTAATCCAATATACTACCTAATTCTTGTTGTTCAAAAACTATACACAATGAAGCAAAGTTTCATAATTTTTGGTGAAAGTTAAATCCAATACATAACTTGGATTAGTTGTGGACAGGCCTAAACTACCCAGCTGACCTCTATGGGATTGCTTCCTCGAACTAACAGTGACCTTGGCAATAATGAAAAAAGCTGTATTTTCACAGAGATAACTACTCTTGAGCCATCTACTACCTTTTCTGGACACAAGCAAGTTCTTTTTTTATCAGTAATATCACAGTATTGTGTGTTGTGTTTTTGTTCTTAAGCTAATAAACTGATGGCTTCCAAACTGACGTAAGTCTCAGTTTCTAACTCTATTTCCAGGCTATTTCAGCAGCACAGTGATTTGTTCCTTCTGTAAGGATTAATTTTTGGATAAGATAAAAGTTTCATAGAGCATCTAAGTACTTAATTCATAAACACCTTTAACAGATATTCTGAAGATGTGCCAATATGATTGATTTTTTTTTCTCATACTTACATCAGGGATACTTTTTTAAGAAACAGGCTACTTTAGTACTGGCAAGACTGATTTAACGATGACTGTGAAATTGTGGAATAAGTGAACATCTTACCACTTTTACTATCTACTTGTGCCTACTAATTATGTCTCATGAATCAGAATCATCATCAATTTGTCCTTATTATTTTTTAAGGAATTTACTAAACATAATGTGATCATCTGGTTTTCTGATTCTTTCCAGATCATTCATTATTACATGTCACTTCAGAAAAGAACTACTTTGAATATTTAATTTTAAAAAAATCACTCTAAGAGAGAAGAAACTGATAACATGTAATGGACTTTGTAAGTCTTAGAATGGCTTTGTCTTTTTCAACCTTTCTGTAGTAACCCTGGGAAAAGTGCATGAGAGGAAAGGATTCAGAAATAAAATACATGTATTTTTGTCATATATGAAATGGGATAAATTAACTTTTTCTTAAAGCCTTATCACTGACAAGTCTCTTTAAAGCATTTTAGGTGCAAAAATTACTCCAATCCTTTATGGAAGCCTTCTCTA
Source organism: Psittacus erithacus (assembly GCA_009867235.2). Classification (NCBI taxonomy): domain Eukaryota; kingdom Metazoa; phylum Chordata; class Aves; order Psittaciformes; family Psittacidae; genus Psittacus; species Psittacus erithacus. The sequence continues at coordinate 16,296 of WYDI02017280.1, forward strand.
CCAGTCAAAGCAAATAATCTCTTCATGACTTATGAATGCTTTCTGCTGCAGTGTGCCAGGAAAAGGCTTCGTCAAAATGTGATCTTTGCTTTCTTTATCCAACACAAATATCTTATCTCCAACCACATTTGACATTTCAAGCATTAAACATAATACTTAACATAAATCAGGGCAGTGGAGCCAAAAATTTGTCTCATGGGAACCACCTTAAAGGGAATTTTTAACAGGAAAAAATATTTTGGTCCTAAGGCATACTCAAAACTTGTGTAGGTGCAGAATTATTATTAAGATTTAGAATAGTTCACATAGTGTTCAGAGAGGTACTTCCAGCAAAGCTTGTTTGAGTCCTAGAAGAAGCCAAACAGTGGGGCTGTTCTCTGCATAGACTCAACTAGGTCCTAAGCTAGGTTAATCAGCTTTATTAAGAATGTTAATAATAGTGATAATGCTCATGAGTGTGTTTGGGTTTTCTTCTCTCTCTGGTCAGAGAGATCACTTCATCTGGTTAAACTTGGAACAATTGCTCTTAATTTGCGCTTTGTTTTGGTTTGCTGCGTCTGTTTCAATCCTATAGTGCCAAGAGTTTGTCTACAGAGAAACCACTCTCTTTTTTCAACTCTTTTAGCAAGTGCAATAAGAATTATTTCTTCACCATGAAAAACTTGGCTACCAGAACACAATCCTTAATTCTACCAATACTTTCCATAGACAATATATAAATATAGAGAATATAGAAGGTGAGTATCACCATTTGCAAGTATTTTCCCAGATCTGGTCTCAGGAATTTGATTTAGCTGTTAATACGTATCTTGTGATAAATAAATGTAATCTGAACAGGCAATATGATTCACTAATAGTAAGCAATATACTAGGTATTATGGAAGTGAGCTTTATTCCTGTGCTGCCTTTACCTTTGTACATTAGACATATGTCTTGGGTTCAGCAGTAGCAGTCATTTTTCTCCTTCTTAGTAGCTGGTGCAGTGCTGTGTTTCTGACTTTCAGTCTGGGAACAGTACTGATAATACCGATGTTTGTAGCTACTGCTTAGAATGTTTACAATTGATCAAGGACTTTCTGAGCCTCATGCTCTGCCCTGGGAGGAGGGGAAGCTGGGAGGAAGCAGACAGGACACCTGACCCAGGCTGGCCAAAGAGGTATTCTGTACCATAGCACGTCATGTCCAGGATGTAAACTGGGAGATACCTGGAAGGACTAGCTCCCTCTGCTCGATTGGTGAGTGGTGATTGTATTCTCTTCTCTTGTTACTTCCCTTATCATTGTTATTATTGGTGGTGGTAGCAGCGGTTTGTGTTATACCTTTGTTAGTGGACTGTTCTTATCTCAGCCCATGGGAGTTACATTCTTTCGATTCTCCTCCCCATTCCCCGGGGAGTGGGGGTGGGGAACAATGGGGAACGAGCAGGTTACATGCTTTTCTAATTTACAACTAAGCTTACACCACGACAACATAGTAATTTTCTGAACCTTGGATTTCCGTACATTTTTAATATGCAGCACTATTATTAGATGACAGCCTTCTGGTCTTGTTGGTTTATCAAGCCATTTATGTGCAATTCAATTTTAAATGCGTGCATTTTCTGTCATATTAAAACAAGACTCCCTACAGCCACTAAGGCTGCCTTAAATTCAAGAGCCTGTTTTTACACAGTGCTTTGTTTTACTCAAGAGTCTGTGAAGCTCACAAGCATGATTATATTTCACTAATCAGAGGTCCAGAAACATTGTTTTGGTCTTAACATTTATCCTTGATAGTTATTCCCTATGGAAATATTAATCCACAATAAATGCCTTATTAATAATCTCTTTAACTATGAGATAAAAAATGTACCATTGAGCTATAGGAATATTCACCCTAAAAAAGAAAAACAAGAATTGACAGATTATGATAACAACAATATTGTGATATTATGGTGCTTTTATAGAATAGTCAATGCATTTATTACAGGTATATTCCCACAATATTGTGAAGTCAACAAGTACATGTTTATACCATTTATTTCTTAGAAAGGTTTTTCTATATTTCATATTTATTCATGCTTGGATGAATCTCTTCACCCAGCTAGCTTATTAGAATTACAGGTGAGTGAAGCCATAAATTTCTACATGACTCCATTCTGAGCAGTCTATGAAACAGAAGATTGGAAGCATAAAACAAAGTGAGGAGAATAATGTCATATTCTACTGGGAGACATATTTTACCCTTCAGCAGCATATTAAAAACGCATGTTTTAGAAATTGAGGTAAAGCATATAATATCTTCTTCCCATCAGATGTATTCCTGTGCCTAGAGCAGAATTTTCCTCTTGGCAGTGTGTATCAGAAATGGCAAGTTCAACCCTTTAATCTCTTTAGCAATAAATTTACAAATTCAGAAAAAATTAAAAAATTCTATCATTCCTTTAGGGAATTTAACCAATAATTTTAATGCATATGGGCACAATTGATCATTTTTCCCCAAAATGTGTTATTTAGGCTATTGAAATGTCATGATTTCATTATGTAATTTAATCAGTATATTCGCATTGCATTATCTCTAGACTTCCTAGTCAGATACCCAAATATTAAATTGGAAAGATAAATCCACACAAGGCTGAAAAGAAATTTTGCTTGAAGGAAAATGCTCATAGCATATTTGCATCATATAATTTATATGGTACAGTCCCCCTCCCATATTTGTTTAACAAAATACTGCTAGCAGACTACTTCTCCACTGGATAAAGGGTACAATCAGTGCTCTTTCCAGGAGAATCTTCTTGAAGATCATAGAATCATAGAATAGTTAGGGTTGGAAAAGGACTTTAAGATTACCTAGTTCCAAACCCACTTGCCATGGGCAGGGACACCTCACTCTAAACCATGTCACTCAAGGCTCCAACCAACCTGGCCTTGAACACCACCAGCGATGGAGTGTGCACAGCTCGCTTGGCCAACCCATTCCATTGCCTCATCACCCTCACAGTAAAGAACTTCTTCCTTATATCCAATCTAAATTTCCCCTGTTTAAGTTTGAACCCATTACCCCTTGT